>ML344421.1:0-13207 GCA_005239505.1 Nicotiana paniculata | reverse complement strand
ATTATGATGGCTCAGGCCGGTTGTCCTTATCCTGTATGCGCATGTTAAATTGTTAAGAATTATGTTATGGATTTTGAGTGTTCAGATTAATTTTTAAAGGAAAGAAAGAATAATGAGGTAGAAGTTGTATATTTACTTCCCGTATTTATTTGAATTACTGTTATTGTGAATGTTTACTATTTTATCATCCTTATATGTCCGTTACTGATATTATATCTTGCTAATCATTTTGTTGGACCTTAGTGAGTGTCAAGTCGACCTCTCGTCACTACCTCTTCGGGGTTAGGCGGGATACTCTCTGGGTACATATTTGTTTATGTACTCATGCTGCACTTCTGTACTTAATTGTACAGGTTCTGAGGCTGGTGCATCTGGTTATCAGACCGGCGCTGGATTCTGATCTTAGTTGGACTCGACTTCACGGTGATCTGCTTCTCCTGACGATCCTCGGCAGCACCATGGAGTTCTGTTTTGCTTATTTCCCGTCTATTTCTTTCAGACAGTGGGATTGTATATTATGTTTTGTATATTTTGTTAGTATGCCCGTAGGACTTGTGACATTAGTTCCTGGCACACACGTAGTTGTTATTTTGGTTTACGGGTCTATATATATATATATATATTGGCTCATTCCTCTTTTTGACTGCTTTTGGTAAAAATGGCTTGCTATCTTTTTCAATTAATGTTTGAATTTTAAAACTTGGCACGTATTGGGATATTTAACCAAGCATGGGAGAAATCCTTAGAAATCTAAGTGTGGGCTTGCCTAACCCCGGTGTTGGGCGCCATCACGACCTGAGTTAGTATTTTGGGTCGTGAAAATGTGGTATCAGAGCACTAGGTTCACGTAGGTCTCACAATTCACGGGCAAACCTAGTAGAGTCTTGCGGATCGGTATGGAGATGTATGTACTTATCTTCGGGAGGCTATAGGGTGTTAGGAAAACCTCTCCTTATTTTTATTCTATCATGTTGTCAATGGTTTACTAAATTTCATTCTTCTATTCTCTCACAGATGGTGAGGACGCGTGCATCCGATGTTCTAGGCCCGAGAGGGGCCGCTACCCCCGTTGTTCGAGGCCGGGGGAGGGCACCGGCCTTAGGTAGGGGATGAGGGCATCCCCGAGCTATTCCAATCATACCACCACCAGAGGACCCTACTATAGAGGAGCAGGGTGAGGTGCCCCAGCAGGTCCTGCCCCAGTGGACTTTATGACGGCGCCAGGATTCCAGGAGATCATGTGCCATATGATGCGGTTAATGGACACTATGTCCCAGGCTGGTTTATTTCCAGCGGATCCTGCCACATCTCAGGCAGGAGAGGGAGCTCAGACCCCTACTACCCAGGCTACAGGACAGACAGCAACACTTCATCATACCCTGGGTACACTGCCTGTGGGTAGGGCCCAGCCTGTAGCACCAGCACCTGAGCCCAGGCCAGCTCCGAACGGCGATCCGCAGAATTTATTAGATAGATGGACTCGGTTGCACCCTCCAGTCTTGGGGTGTGAGCGGGGAGAGGATGCCCAGTACTTTATTGATATGTGCAGGGACAAACTGCACAACATGAAGATACTGGAGTCCCATGGGGTGGACTTCACTACCTTCTAGCTAGAGGGCAGAGCTTGCAGATGGTGGCAGTCTTATATTCTCAGCAGGCCAGCAGATTCTCCTCCTATCACCTGGGAGAAGTTCACTCCTATGTTTCTAGACAGGTATATCCCACCCTCTGAGAGGGAAGAGTTGTGATATCAGTTTGAGCGGTTGGAGCAAGGACAGATGTCAGTGAGAGATTATTAGGCTAGATTCTCAGATTTGTCTCGCCACGCACTTATGATATTGCCTACTGTTGCTAAGAGAGTGCAAAGATTTGTAGCAGGGATGCACTCCGGCATTAGGGCCAACATGGCCCGAGAGGTGGAGATGGGGACTCCCTATCAGCTGGTGGTCGAGATAGCTCGTCGGATTGAGGGCTATCGATTGAGAGGCAGAGAGTAGGGTCAGCAGGAAAAGAGGGCCAGATTCTCCGAGGATCTTAGATGTTCCCCAGTTAGGGGCAGAGGTCAGTTCAGTAGAGGTCATCCCAGCAGGCCTCCATATTCAGCACTCCAGCCATTCATAGTTCACCTAGTGGTTATCCCAGTTATCCGAGATTCCCTAGTCCCTACTTCAGTGTTATGCCAGAGAGTGCACATCGCTCTCCGGCCATTCGGGGTTCCTTTTCGGGGCAGCAGGCTATGATACTCGGACGTTGTTATGAGTGAGGGGATCCAGGTCATAGGAAGAGGCATTATCCCAGGTTTCGGGGTAAAGCGGTACAGCGGGATTTTCAGCCAGCACCAGCTGTCAAGCCACCTAGAGGTGGGGGACAGGTCGGCAGGGGTCGTCCTAGAGGTGGAGGCCAGTCAAGGGGAGGCCAGCCAACTACTGTTCATTCTGGCGGGGCTTAGTCTTCCGGTGCTCCAACTAGATTCTATGTTATCCCGGCCAGATCAGATGCAGTGGCCTCTGACGCCGTGATCATAGGTATTATTACAGTATGTGGTAGAGAAGCGTCGGTGTTATTTGATTCAGGATCCACTTATTCCTATGTTTCGGTCTTATTTGCTCATTTTCTGGATATCCCTCGTGATTCCTTGGGTTCTCCTATTTATGTGTCCACTCCCGTGGGCGATTTTGTGGTTGTAGACTGGGTCGGTCCTGTGTGATTTCATTTTGTAGGTTCGAGACTCGAGCGGATCTCTTATTGCACGACATGGTTGATTTTGAGATTATTTTGGGCATGGATTGGCTATCTCCTTATCATGTCGTGCTAGATTGCCATGCTAAGACAATTACTTTAGTCATGCCCGAGTCGCCTAGGCTGGAGTGGAGAGGTTCCTCGGTTAGTACAGCCAACCAGTTTATTTGATTCTTGAAGGCTCGACATATGGTCGAGAAGGGTTGTCTGGCCTATTTTGCTTATGTGCGGGACACCACCGCTGAGTCTTCGACGATGGATTCAGTGCCATTTGTTCGAGAGTTTGTTGATGTATTTCCTTCGGACCTTCCGGGCATGCCTCCGGATCGTGATATTGATTTCTGCATTGATTAAGCTTCAGGCACCCAGCCTATATCTATTCCTTCGTGTTGTATGGCTCCAAAAGAGTTGAAAGAGTTGAAAGAGTTGAAGGAGTTGAAGGAGCAGCTTGAAGATTTATTAGCTAAGGGGTTCATCAGGCCGAGTGTATCGCCGTGGGGTGCTTCTGTTCTATTTGTAAAGAAGAAGGATGGGTCTATGCGGATGTGTATAGATTATCGCCACTTGAACAAGGTCACCATTAAGAACAAGTATCCTTTGTCGCACATCGATGATTTGTTTAACCAGTTGCAGGGTGCCCGTGTGTTTTGTAATATTGATTTGAGATCGGGGTATCATCAGTTGAGGATTCGGGCTTCAGATGTTCCGAAGACTATTTTCCGTACGAGATATGGCCATTATGAGTTCCTGGTGATGTCCTTTGGTTTGACTAGTACCGCAGCAACATTCATGGACTTGATGAATAGGGTGTTCAGACTGTATATTGATTCCTTGATCATTGTCTTCATTGATGACATTTTGATTTACTCACGTTGTCTAGGGGAGCACGAGCATCATTTGAGAGTTGTGCTCCATACATTACGAGAACAGAAGCTATATGCTAAGTTCTTCAAATGTGAGTTCTGGTTGGATTTCGTGGCATTCTTGGGGCATGTGGTATTCGGAGAGGGTATCAAGGTTGATCCTCAGAAGATCGAGGCAGTTCAGAGTTGGTCGCGTCCTACTTCAGCTACAGAGATTAGGAGCTTTTTGGGCCTCGCGGGCTATTATCGCCGATTTGTGGAGGGCTTCTCTTCTATTGCAGCTCCATTGACTAGATTGACTCAGAAGAATCCCTATTTCGATGGTCTGACGAGTGTGAGGCGAGCTTTCAGAAGCTCAAGACAACATTGACCTCAGTACCAGTTCTAGTATTGCCTTCCGGTTCTGTGATGTATACAGTATATTGCGACGCTTCACGCGTTGGCTTGGGGTGTGTATTGATGCAGGAGGGGAGAGTTATTGCTTATGCTTCACGCCAGCTGAAGGTTCATGAGAAGAATTATCTTGTGCACGATTTGGAGTTGGCGGCGATTGTTCATGCTCTTAAGATTTGGTGGAACTACTTGTATGGAGTGTCCTGTGAGGTTTATACGGACCACCGTAGCTTGCAGCATTTGTTCAAGCAGAAGGATCTTAATTTGAGGCAGCGTAGATGGCTTGAGTTGTTGAAGGATTATGATATCACCATTCTTTATCACCCGGCCAAGGCAAATGTGGTAGCAGATGCTTTGAGCAGGAAGGCGGAGAGTATGGGTAGCTTGGCTTATATTGCAGCAGAGGAGAGACCTATAGCCTTGGACATTCAGTCCTTGGCTAATCGTCTGGTGAGATTAGACTTTTCAGAGCCTCGTCGAGTTCTTGCACATGTGGTTGCTCAGTCTTTGTTATTAGGGGAGATTAAGGCTCAGCAGTATGATGATCCGTGTTTGGCTGAGCTATGAGAGACAGTGGTTCAGGGAAGGGCCAAGGAGGTTATTATTGGCGAGGATGGTGTTCTCAGACTTCAGGGCCACTTAGGTGCTCCTAAGGTTGATGGCCTGAGGGAGAAGATTCTAGAGGAGGCACACAGTTCTCGGAATTCTGTTCATCCTGGTGCTACGAAGATGTATCATGATTTGAACCAGCATTACTGGTGGAGGCGAATGAAGAAAGACATTGTGGAGTATGTGGCTAGGTGTCTTAATTGCCAGCAGGTGAAGTATGAGCACCATAGGCCAGTATGCCTACGTCAGCAGATGCCCATTCCTGAGTGGAAATGGGAGCGCATCACTATGGACTTCGTGGTTGGGTTGCCTCGGACCTTGCGGAAGGTTAACGCGGTTTGGGTCATTGTGGATAGGTTGACCAAATCGGCGCATTTCATCCCAGTAGCTACTACTTATACTTTTGAGAGGTTGGCCCAGATCTACATTCGGGAGATAGTCCGGTTGCATGGTGTGCCGGTGTCCATTATATCAGATCGAGGTCCTCAGTTCACCTCGCACTTCTGGAGAGCATTACATAGTGAGATAGGTACCCAGATAGACCTCACCACAGCATTTCACCCTCAGACTGATGGTCAGTCGGAGCGTACAGTTCAGATATTGGAGGACATGCTCAGGGTATGTGTGATTGAATTCGGAGATCAGTGGGACCAGTTCTTGCCTTTGGCCGAGTTTTCTTACGATAATAGTTATCAGTCCAGCATTGAGATGGCACCATTTGAGGCTTTGTATGGTCGGCGATGTCGTTCTCCTATCAGGTGGTTTGAGCCTAGTGAGGCTAAGTTATATGGAACCGACGTGGTGAGGGATGCTTTGGATAAAGTGAAGTTGATTCAGGAGAGGCTCCGCACATCACAGTTCAGACAGAAGAGTTACGCGGATCAGAGGGCGCGTGATGTATCCATTTATGGAGGGAGATAGGGTTCTGTTGAAAGTCTCACCTATGAAGGGTATTATGAGGTTTGGGAAGAACGGAAAGCTGAGCCCGAGGTTTATAAGTCCCTTCGAGGTGTTGAGGCGAGTTGGGGAGGTTGCTTATGAGCTGGCCTTGCCTACCAGTTTATCAAGAGTTAATCCAATTTTTCATGTATCCATGCTCCGGAGGTACCACGCCGATATCTCCCATGTGGTTGATTTCAGCACTATTCAGTTGGATGAGAGGTTGGGTTACGAGGAGGAGCCAGTTGCTATTATTGATAGACAGGACCGCCAGTTGAGGTCCAAGAGAGTTTCTGTCGTAAGGGTCCAGTGGAAGAGCCAACCAGTTGAGAAGGCGACCTGGGAGTCCGAGGAGGACATGCGGAGCAGATAACCACACTTATTCATCACTTCAGGTATGATTCTAGACCCGTTCGAGGACGAACGTTTGTTTAAGAGGTGGAGAATGTAATGACCCGACCGGTCGTTTCGCATTATGAGACCCCGTTCCCCTAAATGAAACTTCCCATAGCGGCTTATTGTGATTTATGACTTGCGGGGTCGGGTGGTCCGGGATTCAGAAGTGTTTAGAGCATTATTGGAACACTTGGTTCCTTAAGGTTGGCCTTTAAGGCCAAGTTTGACTTCGGTCAACATTTTGGGCAAACGACCTCGGAATCGAGTTTCGTCGGTTCCGGTAGCCTCATATGATGATTTTGGACCTGCGTGTATGTTCGGAATGGGTTTCTGATAATCCGGGAGCGTTTCGGTCCCCAATATTGTAATAAGAAGTTCCTTAAGTTCCTATTGTAGTTTGGGACGTGTTAGCCAATACATGCCCACTATGGCGTCGAAATCTATCATATCTAACAAATGTAGGTCGGCTAGAGTGTATGTATCTTTGATTAACTATTAACTATCACTGATCCCCTATAAGGATCGAGACCTCAAAATGATTTTCAAACTGTTCAAGTTCTTTTTTCAGTCCCATAGCAAAGAAGCGTGACATAAGAGACACTAGAATCTGGGCCTATCAAAGTATAATCAAGACGATCACACACTGTTAAAGTATCTATGATGACTATATTCGATACCTTTGGATGTGAGGCTAAAATGCTAGATTTTAGATTATCATCTACCTTACATTTTGCTTGCAGATATTGACGATTCCTACTATGTTTGCGCTTAATTAAATTGATTTTATGTGTAGGATCATTCAAGAATAAACTGGAAAGAAATTTAGACAAAGAGACATAAAAATAACCAACTAGAGCACGAAAGGAATCACCATGAAATGCCGCGCAAATGTTGCGCCTTAGAGGGCACTACGCGACCAAATTTTGGCACCGTTCACAGTGTCTCACGAGGTTAAAGGCGTCAAAATCAGAGCACCTGATGGTGCTAGCGAAAGCTGGGCAGCCGTTTTTGGGCGCGACGCGCCAGTGTCTTTCTCTAAGGTATTTTGCTCCCAGTCAGCTTGGGACTTGGTTATTTTGGTTCTAACTTTATTCTAGAAATTTAATACTTCTTAAATTAAATTTTTAGGGAGTTAGACAATAATTTGGATAGAAAAGATGGCTGGAACAACTACAAGCAACGGATCACAAGAATTCTTCTTCCAATTCTTGTAGTTTGTATATTAATGCTTTCAAGTTTTAACGTGTTTGTTAGCATGACTATGCATAACTAAATTTCTATCTAGAGTTTGATTAATTTTTTAAAGGATAAATTTCCGTTACATCCGAATATTACTGTGAATTTTTTAATGTGTTCAACTAAGTGGCCATATTTTAGTTGATTGAATGGCCATCAATTTGAAATACCTATTTATTATGTATAACTTGAGAAAGAGTACATATCTAGGTAATTGGTAAATAACATACTCCCAAAGTGTTTGAGATATTAATACAACGAGTTTAAATATGGGTTTAGAGAAAAATAAATCTTAATGTGATCATAGTGAACAGTAAGAAAAGTACACCTGGCATAATTCGAGAGAGTGTGTCTTGTAAATTATTGTAGTTACTTGAGAGAGAATTACAATAAATGAAGAGCTTATGACTCGTGGAGAATAATTAGGCAAACTTTTAGGAGACTTAATGGGGAGGATTCCGATAATTAGATAAACCATAACTCTAAGCTTTTACAACACTTGCTTTGGTTGTGATAATTTATTGTATTTTTACTACTTGACCTTAGTTATTAAACAATGAAAACGTGATTATTTCTACTTCTTGAGATTGATTGCTTGAACTTTTGCGAGTCAAATAGTCAATGTTAATAGGTTAATTTCCTAAGGGATTCAACTTCGTACTCTTAAATCGGATTATATTTACAACAGTCACTAGTTCTTTTATTAGGCATAATTGGGCATGATCTAATTTTGGCGTTACTGCCGAAGAATTAATGGTGTTATTGATTATGACTAGAAGGACCGCTAGAATTCTTAGTTTAATCAATTTTCTTGCTTATAAATTCTTAATTCATTGAAACCTTAACATTTGCACTCTTCTGTGTTGCGTGTGTATTCCTAGAAGCTCCTCAAGAACTGGTAGACTATTTGAAGCATTATCAAAACCCGAGAAGCTTGCAAGGCATTGAATAACGCTAACAAGAGAAATAGAAAGCAACGGGAAATGAACAAACCAATTGAAATTGCAATGGTTAACATCGTGAATAATAACGAGCACTATGGAAATAACCAAGGTGACCCAAACGATAGAGTTGTGGCTCCGCTTGTGTCAGAATCTGCTCTTTACGATTGAGCACAACTTACTACCGGCAATCTGGCAACCACAATTATAGTCCCTAAGATACAAGTGGAGACATTTCAAATCACGAACGTCATGTTGCATCTGCTACAGAATAAGGGATTATTCTTTGGGTCTTAACTCGAAGATCCATAACAGCACTTAAAAATTTCCTGTCAATTTGTGTCACGCAGAGGAAAACCAATATGACACGGTAAGAAATTTGACTACTATTGTTTTCGTTTTTTAGTGATTGGAGAAACACATACTTGGCTTAAGTTAGATGTTTGATGAAGTTAATCTAGTGATTTCTAGCTTGAATCATGTTAAAAACTCACCATTTTTTGAATGAGGTGGGATGATCTCTTCGCTCAATATCTCCTTGAACATACTAAACATCTCTAACACTTTGGGGTGTAAGAATGAGAAGAATCTTTATTTTTGGCCTTTTTAATTCCCCGTTAACCGTAGGACTTGGACCACCGTCGGCCATGGTTTGCCTGGACTTTCAAGTTATCCCCATTCACCCTTTGTTGGGATTCGCCATGGTTGGAACCGTTGGCTACGGTTTGGCTCAAGGATCAATTTTCTATCCTCCTATCCTTTAGTAAGAAAGGTCATAGCTTCTTTAGAAATTTTAGGAAAACGAATAATTTGAAGTTATGAAAGCTAGATTCGAAATGCTTTCATTTGATATATGAATCATAGCTCAATACATTATATGTTGAGAGATATGGTTATTTGAAATTAAGGCATATGCAGCTAAAAAAAAATGTGTCCTTAACAATTTTAGTTTATTTCAAACTACTTCTCCCCTCTACTAAACATCCCTACGACCTTCTGAGCATAAGATTTAAGTACTGAAAATATCTACTACTTTTCGAATTAGTTATAGGACTCTATGGGGCTTTATATTCTCCCCTTTCTTTATATGAAATTCGTCCTCGTATGTCGGCTTTTGGTCATCCCTAGGATTGAGAAGAACGTTACACCTTTATGAACGCTCTACTTATTCATAGATCATGTAAGCATGAATATCACTTAGTACAACAAGCTACAATGTTAAAGCGTGACTAGAGTCATGTACCTGAATCCTTAAATAGGTATGGATATTTTGTTGTCATTCGCTCTCGGATTCTCAAGTAGCATCCTCAACTGAATGTTTACTTCACACAACTTTTCCTGAGCAATCTCTTTATTTTGAAGCTTACGACACTACTAAAAATTCGGGAAAAAACGATCACAAAAAGTGATTAAAGTTGATCCCTAAACAGTGAAAAGCGACCAAAATGCGTCCAAACAAGCCTGGTCGCTATTTTATTGGTCCATTTACCATAGAGACCAAAGTTGGTCGCTAATTAGCAACCAACTTTGGTCTCTATGTTAAATTGACCAAATATTCCAGGTATCAAAAAAAGAGACCAACTTTGGTCGCTATATTATTTTAATAATATAAATTTAGCGACCAAATTGGTCTCTATTTTAAATTACGTTATTTATTTATTATTATACAAAATATAGCGACCAACTTTGGTCTGTAAATAAAATATAATATTTTAAAATCTGAAAAATAGCGACCACAGTTGGTCGCTTCTTTATTAATTTATTTAATTTATTTTAAACAGAAGCGACCACAATTGGTCGTTAATTTCTAGAAAAAAGAACTTTTTTACTAATTTATTTAATTTGTTTCAAACCAAAGCGACCACAATGAGTCGCTAATTTCCAGAAAAAATATTTTTTTAATAACATAGCGACCAAAGTTGGTCGCTATTCTGGAAATATGGGTTAGTTAGTGACCGCCTTTGGTCGCTATTCTGGAAATCTGGGTTTAATAGCGACCAACTTTGGTGACTTTTCTAGGTTTTATTTTGGCAGAAACTGCCTATTTTGGCAGCCACACCACCTGCCAGCATACCAAATCCTATTACAACAACAACAATACGAACTAACAACACGGGGAGGACGGAGGAACGCTCACGTTCAAGTTGAGCCTCTGGCGATGGCTCGCGAGACCGGGGAATTGGAAAAGCTCCAGAAGCTAGGAGAGATTTAAGCTGAGTGTGCATACCTTCGTACTGAGATTGCATGCCTTGGTACTGAGCTTGCATGCTAACGTACTGAGCATCTCTAAGCCTTTCTCGTTCCTTGGATGCTTCTAGCTCGCTTGTGAGCTTTGTCACAGTCTCCCGCATAGTGGAGAGGCTCTCCCCATCAAGTTGCTCGGCTTGCGAGGAAGTTCCTATTCCTTGCATTCCACAGTGATAGCGGTGGAACTTCTTATTAGGAAGCCCATATACCTTCCCATATTTTGCACCGCCAGCCGCCTGCATCCTTAGTCTTTCTGCATCCTCCTCCGAAATATGGATTGGCTCGCCCGACTCTTTAGGTAGCTGACTGCGTATGAATTCCTCCATGTCAACTCTTAAGCGATCCTATAAGAAATTTTTTATTTAATTAGTATGTGAAAGATTATATTAGAGTATATCAGAATACTTAATGAAAAGAGAAAACTGTCGATGATCGGTCGTCGATCCACCTTTCTGGATCAGTCTCTTTCTTTTTCTTGACAATATGAGTCTCCTTGAATAACTCATCTTGCTTCATTGGACGACCCAACTTCTTTTCCTGAAAATTCATAACTTATAGTTAATAAACACAATAGATATACTTTGAAAATTAAAACAAATGAATAAATTACGTACCAATCTTCTTTTTATAGTCCCTTGGCTGATCGCACCTCCAGTGTGCAAGGAGCCTCCCTTTTCGGATACGCGAGCTTTCTTTCCTTTTTGCTCTTCTTTAAGAACCCCTGGTAAGCCACTGCCTTTGCAAATCCCTCCAAAAATCTTCAAGCAACCAGTTAGGCTTCTGGTAGTACAGTCTAGCGTTGGAGAAACTATGCGACAACCGCTTCTGAGCCTTAAGATTAAAACTACGTGCCACCTCTGCGCTATAGCGGTGTTCCCATACACACTTGCTCTGTATTTCAAAAGTTAAATATTTTATGAAAATATCATAAATATAAATAATTATAAATCTTAAAAGAAAATTAATACCTTAAATTCATTGAAAATTTGCTCCTTCAGCGAGAATGGAAATTCGCTCCAACTCGTATAAGGGGCATCATAAAGCTTTTTGGTGGCATTGGTGATTATCCTCGTAGTAGTGTTACTAGGGATGAACCTGCAATTTAACAAAAAAAATACATTAATACATTAGTACAAACTATACAAAACAATAAACGTAAAAAAAACAAGTTGCTCTTACCCATCACCCTCAAAGACTATGATGATCCTGCCATACTTATCCTTATGCATCTCCTCGTCATCATCAGCATCATCATCGGAAACAGGTACATTAGATGCATGTATGGAAGGTGTAGGGGGGGTCAGAGCTAGTATCTCGCAGGCGAAGGCCTGTAAGAGATGGATCCGACGAGGAGGATGGCTGTGATCCCTGTGACTGCGACATTGCGGGGTCGACCGGAAGTTGTTGTGATACTGATGCCTCTAACCCACGTGGTTGTGACCCACGTGGTTGTGACCCCCGTGACTGTGACCTGGATGGATGTGAGCCATGTGCTCGTGAGGCAGTTGGACTTTATGCTGGACGTACAGTCCTAGGGCCCTGTGCTGAAAGACCCAGTGTCTGCACAAAGATGTAGCTGGGCTGGTGATGCTGTGGCGCCTCATAATATCCATCGGGTGGAGGATAAGATATAGGCGGCGCCTGTGAAGAGGGTGAAAAAGAGGGAGGATAAGAGGGAGGAGTATCTTCTACTCTCCTCTTTCCCTTCCTAGCCTTTCCTTTACACCGAGAACCCGTAGGGTCATCGTTACCTCGACCCTTGCCTGTCATCTGCATAAAAATTACATATTTAGATTGAAACATATAATAAAATATCTATAAAATGAGAAGTAGTAAAGAAACCAACTTTTTAAAGCTCATCGACGTATTTTTCCTCGTCTCCTAATCTTTAATAAAATACAATGTTCACAAAATTGAAAAATTAAATCAAACAATAAACTANAATTCATATCCTAAAGGTTCAACTCATATCCTAAATGTTCAATTCATATCCTAAAGACAATACATAATTTAAATCTAACTAAACTAAATTCAACACTAATTAAACTAATTATTTAATAAAATTATTTAATAAATCTAATTAAAACAAGACCTTAAACCCTATTCCTCAATAAAATAAAATGTTCACATAATTGAAACACTAAATCAAACAATAAACTACAATGTTGACATAATTGAAACTAAAACTAGAAAAAGATTCAAGATTCAAGTTCAAACTTACCTTTTTTTAAGGTGGAGAATGAGAGATAGGGTGGTGGAGGGCGGCAATGGGTGGTTCGGCGAGCAGTGGCGACGACAAGGGGAGGTCTGGCGAGCAGTGGTCCGGCAGTGGTGGGGGGCGGCAGTGGGATTGACAGAGAAATGGGGGGAGGGAAAGAGAGGAGAAGGGAAATTTTTGGGGAGATAATATGAAAATGGGGGCTTTTGCATCCGTACCCACCTTTTGTGTCACGTTTTAACTGATACCCGCTTTGTAAAAAAAATTGCATTTGTACCTGCTTTTGCGCATACCTTCAGCATGCGGGGCTGAAGTAGCAAAGGCAATCACGCAAAACTTCAGCATTCAAGTAGACGGGCCTGAAGTAGCTTGTGAACTTCAGCTCTAGAGCTGAAGTTTTTGTCTTTGTAAATGGGAAACTTCAGCATACGGGGCTGAAGTTCCCCAGTTATAAAGACAAAAACTTCAGCATACGCACTGAGGAACTTCAGCTCTAGAGCTGAAGTTTAGTCTTTTGTAAATGGGGAACTTCAGCATACGGGGCTAAAGTTCCCAAGTTATACAGACAACAACTTCAGCATACGGGGCTGAAGTTCCCCAGTTTACAAAGACAAAATATTTTATTT
>ML344418.1:0-11553 GCA_005239505.1 Nicotiana paniculata | reverse complement strand
ATATATATATATATATATATATATATATATATATATATATATATATATATATATATATATATATATATATATATATACATATATATATATATATATATATATGTTGCTGCGGTGCACAACCCGATCCATATATAATGTATATTGCTGCTGCGGTGTGCAGCCCGATCCATATATAATGTATATTGCTGCGGCATGCAGCCCGATCTATATAACATACGATGTGGCGTGCAGCCCGATCAATATAATAGTCGAATGTGCTCACTAGGGGTGTACAGACTCTTGGAGGGGCTCCTTCATCCCAAGTGCTATACTGGTGCGGCGTGCAGCCAGATCCAATATATATATTGATGCGGCATGCAGCTCGACCCATACATAATGTATTTTGCAGCGGCGTGCAGCCCGATCCACGTATAATACATATATATTGCTGTGGTGTGCAACCTGATCCATACATAATATATATATTGTTGCGGCGTGCAGCCCGATCCATAACTATCCTCACATACTCGGCGCTTGGCCTCGCTCAGTCATCCTCACAAGCAACTCGAAAAATTCATCTCAACTCACGGGACTCAGCCCAAAATACCTCTCAGAGTTCCAACAGTGCGATAATAGTGAAAATAACAACAAGTAGGAAACATGACTGAGTTCACAATTGTTCTATCAGGATAGTGTGAGAATAACAACAAGTAGGAAACATGACTGAGTTCACAATTGTTCTATCAGGATAGTGTGAGAATAACAACAAGTAGGAAACATGACTGAGTTCACAATTGTTCTATTAGGATAGTGTGAGAATAGTGTAAAAGTACCTTTGAGGGTCTAAACAGGTCGGCACGAGGCCCCAAACATGTCTCACAACCCATAAACAAGTATAAACTTCTGAAATACAGGATGTCGTAAGGTTTCAAGTCAAATACGCGGCTTAATAGTCGCTACGGGATGGACCAAGGCACAATCCCTATCGGTGCGCGCCCACACGCTCGTCACCTAGCTTGTGCGTCACCTTATTTACCAAAACAATATCACATACCGGGGTTTCATACCCTCGGGTTTGGAGTTACAATCGTTACTTACCTCAAAAGAAACCAAACACTACTCTGCGATGCTCTTGCCCCTCGAATCGGCTCCCAAATGCTCCGAGCCTATCACAAATCAGAACAATAACGTCAAAATATGCTAAGGAGACGAACCCCAACCAAAAACTATCAAAATTAGGCACAATTCATGATATTTGCCAAATCCAGCCTCGGGCCCACGTCTCGGAATCCGATAAAAATTACATCACAAGTATTCTTATCCTCCCACGAGTCCGTACATACCAAGAACATCAAAATCAGACCACAATTGCCCACTCAAATCACCAAAAGAAATTTCCAAATTTTTCCTCCCATTTTCGCCAAATTTTCTACTTAATTCCTCAAATTGCATGGTGAAAAACAAGACAAATTCATGAAATTGAACAAAAAATGATCGAAGAACACTTACCACAAGGATCCCACTGAAAATCTCATCCAAAATCTCCTTCCCCTGAGCTCTCAAATGGTGAAATGAGATATGTCCAAGAACCCCCGAAATTCGAACTTAAAACTGTATGCCCAGACTTTTACTCTGTGCGATCGCGGAAAAAGGCACGCGATCGCGAAGAACAAAATGCTGCCCAACCAAACTAACCCTATGTGATCGCAGAAACACCTATGCGATCGCGTAAGACAACTCTTCACAAAAATGCGATCGCGACCAGCTCTATGCGATCGCATAGAGCAATTTCGTCACCTCACTGCTATACGCGCCCACACAGTGCGATCGCAATGCACCTCACGCGACCGCATTGTTCTAGCTCCTCTCACTTCGCGATCGCGGACCACTAAAGGAGATCACATATAACAATTTTGTGCTGCCTCACCAATAAGCCTATGCGATCGCAGCCTCACCATTGCGATCGCAAATAAGGAAACAAGACCAAGAAAAATACAGCAGCAACAACAGTCCTTTTAAGGCCAAACACACTCTGTTAACCACCCAAAACACACCCGAGGCCCCCGGGACCTTAACCAATCCTACAAACACACCCCATAACATCATTCAAACTTAGTCGAGCCTTCGAAACACCAAAAACTACGCAAAAATACCAAAATCACATCAAATTCAAGCCTATGAACTTTGAAACTTCTAAATTTCGCCAAAGATGCCGAAACCATCCAAAACACGTCCGAATGACCTGAAAATTTGCACACACATCCAAAATGACATTACGAACCTGCTCCAACTTCCCCGATAGCCTTATTTCCACTACTGACCGGAAATCGCCAAAAACTAACTTTTGCCAGCCTAATTCTACACTGGACATCAAAACTATATTCCGAATACACTCCTAAGTCCCAAATCACCTAACAAAGGTTTCTGAACCATAAAATCCGCATTCCAAGGTCGTTTACCAAATAGTCAACTTCTGGTTGACTTTTCCAACTATTGAACCAAGATAAGAGACTAAGTGTCTCATTTCTCTCCAAAAATTGCTCCGAACCCGAGCCAACCAATCTAACACAACATAATGAAGCTGAATCGCATATAACGAAGCAGAAACGGGGGAAACGGGGCTAAACTCTCGGAATGACCGGGCGGGTCGTACATGTTTTTATTATATTCGAAACAGTTACATTATTTCTTCCAGCCTATTATTTGTAGTATTCTTAGTAGTTCGTGAATTATGACACCAGACCCTGGGTAGTTGTACATTTAGTATTAGTTTGTGGTTCGTCTTATTATCTCTAATATTATTCTTGATATCAGTCATTGGAAAGTTTTGGATTTCGTGTTTATTTGGAATTGTTTATTGTCTTTAAATAAATTTAAAGGAAAATAGTTAATTAAGTTCTAATATTGGCTTTCCTATCAAGTGTGGTGTTAGGCGCAATCACGATCCCGAAGGTTAAGAATTTGGATCGTGACAGCTCCTAGCTGTTGAAACATGACACTACTATTGCTGTAATTTTTTGTTTCTGCTATCCAGGTATTCCCTCAACTGCCATTGTAATTTTGGTCCAAGAATGAATAAGATAAAAGATGAATATTTGAGCTCTCTTTAATTCGTTGTGCCTTTTAAAGCGTTCTGTTCTTATATGATTTTGTATTTGGATAGCCGAAGTTTCTATCTTTCTTTACTTTTTTACAATGCTTCTAGTTTGTTGTTTAAAAATTCATAGAGATACCTATTTGGATTATATTCTTCTATCTCTTATATACTAGGTCATTAATATTGTGTAGTAACTTTTTAATCAAATCATTAAACATATTTTACATGTTATTACATAAAAGTAATATATATCCTCTAGTTTAGTACTATATCAACGTTTTTCCAAAAATCTTATTTCGATATGTGTTTAGTAACAAAATACTAGGATTTCTAAATACAAAGTGTAGCGTCATTTGACCATATCCATATTTCAATACTACTAGCGAGCTATTAATTTTAGAAATTAAACAAAAAAATTCATTAAAAATTTCAGCCTTATTTGCAAAACATGTTATCTTGAGTCAAGTACATTTAATAAAACTATCTTTTGTATCTATCACACGTGCATCTCATGTCAAATAAAAAGATGTACGTCAAATAAAAAAAATTAAAAATATCATGTACATTATTTATTTGGAAGAAAACTATGCAGAAAGGAAGAGGAGAATTGAGAATTTGAGGGAATGGCCTGCTATTTATAGCCAACAGGTCGGGTTTAAATGTAGAGTAGTTATTTATAAAATGGGCGTCATTTGACCGAAACCAAAGCCGAAGCCGAAGCCGAGCTGAGAAACGACGGCTCGAGGCTTGCCTCTTTTCAACTCTTTAAGAGTTAGAAGAAGTGTAATCAACAAATGAACTTTCCTCCTCCAATATGGGACAATGTTCCTTTGTAAATGAGGGAAAATCAAATTTTCATTTTTCCCTCTATTTCTCATTCACCCTATTTTAGGCTAAACCAGCTTAAACCCAACTGATATTAGTTCTGGTTATGTATCATTTCCATGTTGAAGGCTTTATTCTCGCTTTGAGTTTGCAATAGCTTTCTTTCGAATTGGCTAATAAACACACATGATGTTAGCTAGCTTTATATTCTATACGTGATTGCTTGAAATCTTAGTTGGTTAATCATTCATTCACTTAGCTGATTAATCTCCATAGCAATAACCAAAGTTGGTCCCCTTTAATTGCCATTAGAAAACCTTCAAATTTAATAATGGGTCAAATAAAAATAATTTCAGCAGGTCCAATGTTAATAAAGTTCATAAGTTGATCAATTTTTTTTAGGGAAAATCTCACTTTATACCCATTAAATCCAAATTATTTACCCTTTACTACCCAAGTACATAAGATTTACTTTTCCTACCTATACAACCTAAACTATTTACCCTTACCCAATCCCTTTTCACTTTCTCTAAACAAGCGGAGTCTCACACCCCAACATTCATTTCTCCTTTCAAAAAACAGCCATAGCTTAGTCTTTTTAGTGGGTTGAAAATCCAGTACAAACCCATGCATTTACCCTTTTTTTTTAATAGAATTTTCTATATAAATTTAAAAGACAAATTTTCATATTATTGTACATGAGTTTCATTCCAAAATTCTCTTTCTATATTAGTATATTCTTTTTTATGTATTTTTTGTATTTCTGAATCGATGTGTTGTTGTAGTTATATATATTAAGTTTTCCAGATCTGATTTTTGTGTGTGTATGAAGACCCACCATTGTTGAGCTTGAAGCTCCTGAATAAAATTTTTTTGAAAATTTATTGTTTGATTTGGTGTGGGTGCTATAAAATATTACTTATAGAACCTAAAAAATTACTGGATCTAAAATTTTATCTATATTTGAATATCTACCATTGTTGCGCTTGAAGCTATTGAATTTAAACTTTTTATTTTAAAGATTCCTTGTTTGGTTCAAAGTGAATGTTATTAAATATTGCTTATAATACCTTCTGGAAGTTCATACTGAAATTTGATCGCATTTGGAGCTGATTTGAGGTGATTGAGATTGAATTTTTCTGCTGAAAATCGAAGAAGAACATAGTTACCCTACAGTATATCGCTACAATATACAATATGTTGTAGGAGTATATAGCTATACTGCAACAGTATACTGTTATAATATACAATATACTGTAACGGTATATTATAATAATCGAAGAAGAACAGAGTTACCTAACATGATAACGTTATGGTATACTATATACTTTAGGAGTATATAACTATACTGCAATAATATATTGTTATAGTATACAATATACTGTAACAATATAATATAATAATATGTAGTATACTATAATAGTATGTTGTAATAGTATATTTTGACTGCTATTTATTGAATCATCTAGGTGCTATTGTGCAAAGCTAAAGGTAGGGTTATAATAGCATTAGTTGTTATAGTATACAATATAATATAATAGTATACCGTAATAAATAAGTTATTTTTTAATTTTTTTTTATATTTTCCAACGACGTCCTTGCAAATATTTTCTTAAATGAAATTTTTGTGGAGCTCTATACAAATATTATTAATTGTATATGAAGTAGTTTTCATAAGACAAAAACTTATAATATGAAAAAAAAGAAATTAAAAAAAGTTCAATGAAATTAGAAAAAGAACGCAAAATTAAAATAATAAACAAAAAAGAAAGAAAAATAAAATAAAAAATAAAAAGAAATGAGCCAAATTGAGTATAAAACCAGATTATTGAATAAATAAAATAAGGAATAATATGATTTTGGAAAAAAATATATGAACAGAAAAAAAGAGAAAAAAAAAGAAGAGAAAGAAAGAAAAAAAAAGCAGAGAAACAAAAAAGAAAATGAGAAAAAAGAAGAAGAAACAATTACCCACAAAAGCTGTAATGGGTAGGAAATATAATTAATTTGGTGCGTAAAAAAACTAGTGGGTAGGTAAGGATAATTAATTTAACTTTTGTGAGTAAAACTATAGTTGGGCGAATACCAATTACTAAGTCGAGGCTCATATTTTCTTTTAACAAGTTGTTGGCCTATTCTTTTCATTTTGATGTTAGCTCACTTCCTGTTTAGTATCAAAGCAGGCCCAATTCCATAATACCTAGCTCAATACATATGTAGCAACCAATAAAAATCGCATTGCCCGTAATACCATAGTTGGCGATAATTTTTAGTTGCTAGTTTAGTCAAAATAATTACTAAAAGTTGACTCTTTTGTACTAGTAATTACTTATTTAAGAAAAGATTTTTCTAAAGTTAAAATAAAATAATCACTCAATCACAAATAATCATGACTAACTCAGAGGTAATAACCACTTGAAGCTAAATATTATCTTTTGTTAAATTTATTTAATAAAACCATCTTCTGTATTTATCAAATGTGCATCATACGTGCATCTCATGCCAAATGAAAAGATGCACGTCTAATAAGAAAATTAAGTATATAATATACATTGTTAAAATATGTGCTTGAGTTATAAAATAAAATTTTAAGAAAAAGTGTTAGCTCAAAATAATGAAAGGTAAGCCTATTTATGCGACTTCCACTATTAAAAACACGTATTTTTTGAGTGATGAAATCGACAAACTCTATAAAGAAATTTTGATAGAAACTATCAGTAATAAAAAGGCGTCACATATTAAGCAAGTTATCTAACTAGAGAATTAGACTGCAGTGGTACTATTCATATGCTTTGAGATAGAGAAGTTGAGCTCAACATTTTTAACCCTTGAGCTAAGATAAGGGAGATTCTCATGGTTGCTGCTAAAAAACTCAATGCATGAACAATAAGTTTTTGCCCCTTTTTCGTCCACCTTGACCTTGTCTTCATGTTCTGTATATTGGGACAACAGACCATGGATGGATATGCAGCTAAATCATCCACGTAGTCCTCTCAATCATCAAATAATGATGCCACATATTGGCACATTGCTGCATTTCCAATACCTCCCATGGATATATTTGGCTCCTTTGGTCCTGTCTTAGAAATGGTTGAGTTTGTTGTTGTATACTTGACAAATCTATGACCGGGTCTGGTTTCAACTTCAAAAACACCATAACTATAATAAGGACCGATGCTGTTGTTATCATTACATTTTTGTCTACCATTTTTATTTGCAGCACTTTGAACTACAAAGAGACCTCTAATTTTTGGTTGAAAAAGAGACGTTTTGGTATTCAAAACCTTTTGGTTTATTTGGAATTAAGTGTCTTAATTTTTCAGGTTAATTGATCTTTCTCTAACATATTTTGAATGAAACAAAGAGTAATTATCCTAAAAAATTATGATACTTAACATAATTTTTTTACTCCCTGCAAATCCATGTGGAATTGCCACAAATTACCAACACACACGTAATACATGCACACACGCAAACAAAAAATCAGATGCGATAATACTTGGTTAGTACTATGCTATGTCGGCGTTTTTCAAAAAATCTTATTTCGATATATGTTTAGTAACTAAATACTAGGATTTTTAAATACTAATTGTAGCATCATTTGACCATATCCGTATTTTAATACTACTAGCGAGCTATTCATTTTGGAAATTAAAAAAATTCATTAAATTTTTTAGCTTTATTTGCAAAAAATGTTATCTTTTGTCAAGTATATTTAATAATACTATCTTTTGTATCTATCAAACATGTATCACACGTGCGTCTCATGTCAAATAAAAAGATGCACGTCAAATAAAAAAATTAAAAATATCATGTACATTGTTTGTTTTCGAAGAAAACAATACAGAAAGTAAGAGGATAATTCAGAATATGAGGTAATGGTGTGCTATTTATAGCCATCAGGTTGGGTTTAAATGTAGAGTGACTGTTTATAAAACGGGCGTCATTTAACCGAAGCCAACGCCTAAGCCCCCGAACTGACCGACGACGGCGCGAGGTGTAACGACTCGACCGGATGTTTTGAGCTCTAGCGCGTCATTCAGCGGTTTGAGGCCTTGGGTATCTTCACTTTAGGTATTATGACTTGTACGTGTGGTCGGAATTAAATTTCAGGAAGTTCGGAGTTGATTCGGATGGAAAATTCTTCTAGGAAGCTTTAAGTTGGAAGAATTGATTAAGGTTTGACTTTTGATTAAACGACCACGGAATCAGGATTTGAAAATTCCAACAGGTCATATGATGATTTTAGACTTGGGCATATGTCTGGATCGGGTTTTGAATGACCCAGGAGCGTTTCGACGCTTATTGTGAAAAGTTGGCATTTGGATGAATTTTATATATTTGGGTTGAAGTGTATTTTAATATAATGTATATCCGTTTGGGATTCCAAGCTTGGAAATAGCTTCGTATGGTGATTCTTGTCTTAGGAGCGCGTCCGAATGTGGATTTAGAGGTATGTAGGTCATTTGACGAAAGTTAGAAATTTGAAAGTTTTTGGAAAGTTTGACAAGGAGTGGACTTTTTGATATCGGGGTCGGATCTCGATTCTAGAAATTGGAATAAGTCTGTGATGTGATTTGGGACTTGTGTGCAAAATTTGAAGTCGTTCCGGATTGATTTGATATGTTTCGACACAAGATATAGAATTTGGAAAAGTTGAAATTATAAGTTTGATTCGGGACGTGATTCATGATTTTGATATTGTTTGACATGGTTTTAGGCTTCGACTAGGTTGGTATTGTATTTTGGAACTGGTTTGTGTAATTGGATAGTGTCCCCGGGACCTCGGGTGTGTTTCAGAGGTATTAGGGTTGTGTCGCGCTCTTATTTGATGTTTCGGTGTCGTTTCTTTGTGAATAAAGGGAAATATATTGAGAAAACGACATTTAATTTGTGATTTAATTGAACCATTATATCCGTATCATAATTACGGAGCCATAGCAACAAGAATCTTCGAATTCTAATATCGTATGAGAGAGTTATGCCCATTTCCGTGTCGGGAAAGATTGCTAGTTTCTGGTGCGGACTTTGTTCTTCGCGAACGCGAGGGAGGTCCCGCGAATGTGAAGAAGGAAATTTTGTTTGATCGGTCAACGCAAAAAATTTCTTTTCGCGAACACGAAGGTCCCCCCTGCGAAGGCGATGAAGAAAAATCATTTGGACAGTGTTTTAAACCGAGAATTTAGTATTTTGGGCATATCTTAAGTTCTAGAGCCCCGTTTGAGGTGATTTTTTTGGCATTGTTCTTGTCTCAACAAGGGGGTAAATATCTGACCTTTATTTTGATGTTTCTCCATGACTATTTCCGTTGATTATTATTTTTATCTGCGTTTGGATTTTAGAAATTGGGATTTTGAGCCCCGGAGTTGAGAAATGGTAGATCCTTGATTTGTGGGTCAATTCATGAAATGAAATTCTTGAGTTATGAGTAATATTTATTTTAAAAAATTTTCGGAATCCGGGCACGTGGGCCTGATCTGATGACCCAAAAGGTCATCCTGTATAGCTAATTCTATGTTCCGAGGTTGTGAAAACCTCCTTCTATCTCACCTCGATTTGCGTGTGCAGCCCAGGCATGTAGTTGGGAAGCCTTTATGTGAAAAACTGACAAAAATGATAATTTTGTATTAGAAATTTGAATAAAATTGACTTCGATCAACGTTTTTGGTAAACGGACCTGGACCCGGACCCGGACCCGTGATTTGACGGTCCCGGGGGGTCCATAGGAAAATATGAGACTTGGGAGTATGCCCGGAATCGAATTTCGAGGTCCCAAGTACGAGAAATGAATTTTTGAAGAAAATTGTTTTCTGAAAAATATAAAGGTTTTGAAAATGAAATTTGATGTGAAACCTGTGGTATCGGGCTCGTATCTTTGTTCCGGATCCTGGTACAGGTTCAATATGATTTATATGTGTTATATGTGAAGTTTGGTATGAAACGGACTTCGTTTGGCGTGATTCGGACCTTAAATTCAAAAATTTGATGTTTAAAGAAGTTTTGAGGAATTTAATTGATTTTTGGGTTTGATTCATCGTTTTATTGTGTTTTATGTGGTTTGAAACCTCAACAGATTCTGTGTTAGGTTATAAGACTTGTTCGTGCATTTAGACGGGGTCCTGAAGGGCCTCGGGTGTGTTTCGGATAGGTTTCAGATCGATTTTCCTCATTTTTCCACTGCTGATGCTACCTTTTGTTTCCTTCTATGTGATCACATAGAAGGATCCACGATCGCATAGAGTGTCTGGAGGTCTTTCCGCCCGAGAAGTCTATTTTTGAGTACCGGGTTGTCGTATTTGAGGTAAGTATCTTTCCTAACCTTGTGTGGGGGAACTACCCCTTAGGATTGAGTCTTCCTTGTTGATTGTAGTCCGAGTATGCGAGGTGACGAGTGTTTACTCGTACTTATTTGCAATTAGATTGCCCTTTTAGGATTCGTAGATTCTTATATTACCTGTGTATGATTTGTAATTGTTACACTTGAATAGTTGAATCCTTGGTTGTTAATTTCATTCCTTCCTGTTTAAATTAGAATTAANACTAGCCGTAGTTGGAACATCTATTCGTTGGAGTCAAGCATGCCCTTGAGTCTTACATTGTGATTTATATGATTATTTCCTTAAGTTCCACTTAGGTCTAATTGCTAGACATTTATGTTATTGGTATTTCCTTGATGTTGCCTATTATTGGGCCTTTTGTTTAGGCTGAGTGTTATTCCGTGAAGTTTGTTTAGGTGAGATTGGTTATAGCTATTTCCCTTGCCGGGATGTTATGGTTTTTGTTACTGTCTATGCTGTTAATGATATGGTTTGTATTGTTGACTCCCTTGCTGGGATGTGATGGTTCCTATTACTGTTTATGCTGTTAATGATATTGTTGTACTGTTGAATCCCTTGCCGGGATGTTGTGGTTTTTATTACTGGTTATGCTGTTAATGATATTGTTTGTATTCTTGACTCCCTTGCCGGTATGTGGTGGTTTATGGGTCATATTGTTGGTTTTTTCTTGCCAAACTGTTGTTCTTGATATTGTTTGGGTGAGGAAGAGTGTAAAGCACGAAGGGTGATGCCGTGTATTGTGAGGACGAGAGTAATAAAGCACGAAGGGTGATGCCGTGCCATGTTATGATATGAAGCACGAAGGATAATGTCGTGCCATGTTATGATATTGAAGCACGGAGGATAATGATGTCCCATGTTATGATATTAAAGCACGAAGGATAATGTCGTGCCGTGTTATGATATTAAAGCACGAAGGATAATGTTGTGCCATGTTATGAGAGTAAAAGCACGAATGGTGATGCCGTGCACTTGTTTTGGTGAGAATGAGAGTAAAGCACGAAGGGTGATGTCGTGCACTTGTTTTGGTAAGGATGCAAGTAAAATCATGAAGGGTGATGCCATGCACTTGTCTTTGCATTTTATTTCGTTGTTCAAAATTTGGATATTCCTACTGATCTCTTACTGCATTTATTGGCAAGATTTGATATTTCTCATGTACGGCATTGTAATTTCTGAGTTACGGACTGAGTTCCGGTGGATAAATCTTGTGGAGATTTTGATCAAGGGATTTTATTGAAAAAACAATGATTTGAAATGATTATACTTGAATGACTTTTACATCGAAGGTATATTTGAAAAGCACTAGTCTTG
>MDKI01057306.1:0-25806 GCA_005239505.1 Nicotiana paniculata | reverse complement strand
CCCCCCCCCCCTAAATATTTAATGTTAGATTTACTAAAGTAATTTATTTTCTTTTCTTTCTGCAGAGATTATTTGGTGAAACATTTGATACCATTCTGGAATTCCCTAGTTTTGAGGTGCATTTTACTGTCTTTTCTTATTTTGATAATGTTTTTATTTGCAAGGCCGAAGGTTTCATCTTTCTTTGTTTTTAATTTAATTTGCAGAGAGCAATTGCAGTTCCATGGCAGGAACTACCCCAGGGAATGTCAAAGGTCTATTATGCCATGCGGAGTATGTGTTTCCTACCCGGTTTCATAATACTGAAATGATCATGTATGTGAACTATAATATTTTTCCCCGGCAGTTGCTGAGAATTTTGAAGCCACAAATGGGCGATCTCCGGGAGAATTGTATGATGCTGATATTGAAAATATTAAGACATTCAAAGATTTGTTCTGTGCTAAACAGGTATTATATTATATGCATATACACAAGTTTGATTTCTTTCTCAGTGTTGTTAACCCTATAGCCAATTAATTGCAGGTTTTTGCTCCTGATTCAATCCCTGATGCTATAATTGCAAAATTAGTTGGAGGTACTACTTGTGATATCTTTTCCATAGTAGGAGCTATTATGGCACAGGTACCTATGTGAATTTCTGTCTTTTATTAATGCCTCTTGAAGTTCTTTGCTAATGTCTTTTCTCTGCAGGATTTCATACACTATAAATCTGGAGGAAAGCCAATTAAAAATTTCTTCTTGTATGATGGAGGGGCAGCTGAAGGGATGGTAACTGAGATTGGGTGCTGATGAGCTTGTGAAGGACTTATGATTCCTTAATTCTTTTGGTAATTGTATAAATCTTTTTGGATGGCAACTGCATATGGTAACTGAGCTTAGGTGCTGATAGTTCCTTAATTCTTTTGGTAATTGTATATAGCTGGATTGCTACCTAAATTCCTTTTTGTATGGTAACTGCATTTGGTGACTCAGATTGGGTGCTGAAGGACTTACGAGTTCCTTAATTCTTTTGGTATAGCGGGACACATGTGGTATGCGTGCTGAAAATATGAGTTTTTAGTACTTGTTATTACAATTTGTTTTGACTTGTTTGAAATTCTATAGTTACCACTTACTATGCTTAGTACCAGTTTTGAACAATGTTAAATTCATATTTCTGCAAAAGTGGAGTCTGTAACTCTCTCTCTATATAAGGTTGTTAAACATAAAGCTGCACGTAGGTTGGACAAAAAGAATAGCCCTGCGTATAAAACTTGAAAACAACAGCAAATGGTAGTAGAATGGGAGCAGTGGCGTTTTAACGTCAAAAAACGGAAAAGCAAGAAGAAGGAAAAGGCTAACATTTGTCAGCTGAGAATTCATACTAGTACATATATGAGGCACGAAGCTGGAGAATGGGTAAAGGTGGGAAAAAACCATCGCCTCGTATACAATTCGATACAAGTTTTTGGAGTAACATTGGTATGCCTCGCTTTATATATTGACTATTGCTATTTGGTCTATGATTTTCCACATATGCCCCGAGAAAGGGTGATTGAGACGAAGTCGGAACTAAAATGTGGTTCTTTTTGACCATATGGAGCAATAGTATGTTTTTGATTCCCATTCTTCTGCTGCATTTTGCTTCTGACAATGTAACCTCTGATCCAAAGAGTGACATCCTCGTTGATTTTGATCATGACAAAGAAGATAGTCCGATAGATGATTGTCATTATGAAGGTGACACTTACGCCACCCATTTTGATCTGTTCAGATCAGGACTCAGAGTTATCAAACACTAACCCAATCAATATCGTTTTTGTATTGCCCCTGCACCATCTGCCATTTTATCAATAATTCAATCCTTAAAACATTTACTCACAAATAAGATACCTTATGCGTTCATTTAATATTATCTTTTAGGTGACTTAGTAGTGTACTAATTTTTTACGTTGTCAGGATATAGAAGTTAAATGTAACTGCGCAGAAGTGGAAATTGAGGTATGGCATTGTAGAGCGCCAGAAAGGCTTTGGAATGTTCAAAATGGGGGGAAAATGGTTCAAGTTGTTGTAGAGAAAAATATAATTCTTGGTGACTTGTCAAAGTTAATTGGGACTGCTTTTGAATACTCAATGACCAATGTAGTAAGAGTCATTTTTTAACGTCATTCAAACTAAGAAAGAAGACAACATAATTCTGCATATATCTGTTTAGCACTTCTTAATATTTTGCTTTTCATTCAATCCTTCACAAGTAAATCACTTGACTGGTTCTCCAAATAAGGCCGTAAGGCTTATCGATTATTCCTCTCAAAGGTCACCATATAGAAACCCAAAATTATTAGATATATGAAATGTATGCATACTATAATACAATTTTATTTCTAATTTTCTAATATCACAATATGAAGACGCTCCAACTATTGTAATGGAAGTTTTTAAACCTCAAATGTAATTTTAAAGAAAAATAAATGGAAGAGGAAGATTTAGATTGCCAATGACATATATATAAACTAGATGGGAAATCCATAGCACGGGCATATGTCCGATATTGTTTGTCTATATTATTGTAGTTTTTGCCATGACATATTTTTTCTATATTATTTGGTTTCTTGTATATATTATTTGGTTTCTGCGGTGTGATTCTCAATAGAAATATATATCGAACTTTAGTCATTCTCTCGGCCATCTACTGAATTCATCACCATCTCAAACCCGTTTAACCTTGCAACAGTTGCTTTATAGGCTCGAACTTGCGGTTGGATAAACTGATACTCTAGGCAATATTAGAACCTGAACCTGCAGACAATCTGAACATCTCAAAATTGAGTGGACCGTGTGAAATCCACTAAGAAATTTCTCACAATCCATCAAGAATTTATTATTCTACTATTTCTCAGTTTGAATCTTGTATGTCAAAAGTATTATGTATATCCTTTCGATGGTACATGAAATACCAGTGTTGGAAGTGAACTTGTAAAGGTCAGGATATTGAGGCATTAGAAAAGCATGTGCATTGGAAGTTAAAAATGAAATGAAGATTTAAGTCACATAACAATACCTTCTTTAGTGGACAAAACAACAACGGGAAACTCCCTTTACACATAGTTTTGCGGTTCAACTGCAGCTGAAATGTCTCATCCCACGTTCATGTGTTTCCAACAACCTCTAGGTTGAGTAAGTGACGATGATACGAGATAATTCGATATTCATCTCGACAAGAATATTTCTTGATTTTGCAAAGAAATCAGCAGGTTTAAGATGCCATGCAACTCAAACATATAATTTTTTTTTGTTGTATCACAAAAGTGCTGGAAGTATTTTGAAACTACCAACCGAATTCACATAAAGTACTGGTAAATTGGCTTCAACATTAGCAGAGGAACTAAATGACTTGTATCGCACAATTTCTCTCACCTGAACTTCCAAAATGTGAGTTGAAACCAGTGGCGAAGCCAGGAATGTTTCCAAGGGTGTTCAAACTTGAAAGAACTAAAAAAGAATTCCCGACAAAGGGTGTTCAATATATATTTTATACATCTAAAATCAGTATTTTACTTCGGTGAAGGGTGGTCAGTTGACCACCTTTGTAAAAGGTGGCTTCGCCCCTAGTTGAACCTCTCTACATCACAAAATATTCACAACCCAAACCAAATTCTGTGTACCTTAACTTTCAAAATATTCATAATCCAATGGATAGAAATGGAACGATTCGTAAATAAGAAACCTCTTTACATCAGAGAATATCAACCATCCACAGAAAAAAAAAATGATTCTACGGTATTACTTAGCAATAACATTGAAAAAACTTAAATTAAAACATTCTTGTAATTTCAAGAAATGCACGAAGGACTCCTTGAAAGGCTGATAATGAATATGACGAATACATTATATTCCACGAATAAAGTAAAACTTGGTGATATTATATATGATAATAAGTAACCAAAATAGAGAAAGTTTTACAATCACTGTAATTGCTAAGTTTTCTTATCAATCATACACAGATCATTTTAAGAGTCAATAATGATAGCACATGATAGTTTTTACCTAGTAAAAAAAGAGCCAATAATGATAGCACCAAGTGATTGAGGCAAGCCCTTAAACATCACCGCAGGGTCGGTTTATGTAGATTGAACTCTATATCGTTTTTCAGTCTTGATTATTTCCCCGTTAATTTGCACAAGTAGGTATATGAATAGGAAGTGTAGACTTTAATATGATTTAGAATAATCTTCTGTTTACCTACTATTCTCTCCCGTTAACTTACTTAAGACCAGTTCTGTGTGCATTACTGCCTATATGCAACATCATAACTGAATAGATTGCCCCCTTTTTTCCAATAATGTTCATAACTGAATAGATTGCCCCCTTTTTTCCAATAACGTTCATAATTGAATAGACTGCCTTTAACATTTCATGCCTAAAACAGTGGAGATATTTGGATATATATCAATATAATTATCTCCGCTCATCTGCAGAGAATATTACCTCGCTCGCAGACCTTGAAAGCAACTCAAGAGGTTGACCTCATTTCTTTGGAATCTTGAAGCTAAAACCATAATGACAGTTTATTATCTTCTCAAGCGATATATGCACTCGAGTCTTGCATTGAATTATGAAAATAAGTATCTTATTCTTCATTAACCCCATAAGCATCCCCTTCTTATATAAAGTATTCTTAGCAAGAACCCCTTCCCTTCCCTCACCATTTATGTAAAACCTACATAGATCTTCCACTGAATGGAATTACGCACAAAAAAACCTTTTTAGAAAATATATTTTCTGCTCACCTCGTTGTTAGCCGATGAAACTAATTTTGTATTGAGTTACTTTTTCCATTTACCTAGTAATAGTGTTGGACTTATAGTTAACTTTAGTTTATGTCCATCCAAGAATAGAACTTCTTACATTTTATATTATAAAGCGATTTCTTTAACTTCAATTTTTTATTTGGCTAGTTTAAATCATATATGATATAAAATAGACAAAAAGTATAACGGCAATGCTACCTACATAAGAAACCAGTTAAGCTACATACTTATTCCTGATTTTTGGATGTATTGCTTAAATAAGCAGAGACTTGAATTAACTAAACGACATGTCTGTCCCCTGGCAAATCCTTCTATTCCTCCCCAATCGACATTCTTGAAGTTTTCAAGAGGAAAAGAGTTAAAGGAATTAAATTGGTACCACATTCTACTTGAGAGGATATATTGTTGTATGGTCTAAGTTGAGATATATGGAGCAGGTTAGCAGAATCGGTTTACTAAGATATAGAATGCGTTCATACCTGTCGGAGATTCATCGGCATGTTGTTTCATGATGCTCTATTCTGGAAAACCATCTTCAAAATTCAAGGTTGTAAACTCTGATTGCAGCAACGTGATATAATTTTGAGGCATTTTTGTACTTATGTGAAATTAATTCATTATACTCTGCAGAGTTCCAATTTTAATAATTTCATCTCTCATTCTCCTCCCTATTTCAAGCTGCCTTCTGCCCCAATCAAAGAAATCATAACCTGGTCATCTAGCACACAGAAAATTTATTCTTTCAGGTAAAAATATTTTTTCTCTTACTGTCAGGACTAAGCTCAATATTCATTACAAACTTTAAATTACAAACATGCATACAAAAAGATCACCCTCAAAATGTTATCTTAATTGACAAAGACAGAAGTAATAGTGTACACGGACCAAGCCCCTAAATATATATTTCTGAGCATGTATGTCTAAATCATTTATAAATACTAAAATGCATGTAATGAAGTCCGGTAAAAAAGAAGATCTAAAGAATTGAAAAACAAACAAAACCCATAAAACTCTCATAATAAAGGAAATAAGGAACAAAGGAGCAAAACTCAGAGGTGTTCACTATACTCCATAGCTTTAAGATGTTAATGTATACATCAATTCTATGCTGATTAACTATGAAAGACATTAATTGACAAACCAATTCACATAAAGCACAATAAGCTAAACAATGCAACAGTCAACCTGTGAAAATACAACAAAAGAGGAAAAATCTGATTGTCGCTCACCGGAGAAGGCAAGAACGGTGGATCCTTAAGCGAATGGGGTCTTCTTGTCGTTTACAAGAGTACGGGCCAAGAACACCACATAATTCTGTTTTTTTACCCACCTTAGTTGTTTAACAGGGCATGGAAAAAACTGAACTAATTTGAGAGAGAAGATCATAGGTGGAAAAAGGAAAAATACATAGATTTAGCGGAAAAGGGCCAAAATTGTCCCTAAACTATTGGAAATAGAGCAATTTTGTCCTCCATTTCATTTTGGTATCAAAAATGTCCTTACCGTTGACAAACCTGCTCACTTATACCCTCAAAACTAACGGTTACTCCACACAGCCCAAAGCATCTGAAACATATTATTTTTGGCTGAGTTATATCTCCACGTAGGATAGATATTATCTTCTTTTAATTTTGGAGGATAATCATAATTATTCAACTACTCCAAAAATTACCATTGTTGTTGTTTATCCACCAAGATGCCACCAGTACACCTCTTACCAGTTATTCTAGCTCATTCTCTTTTATCTCATCTTCTCTTCCTTGCACGAATCACCAATTAATACCAGAAAAAAGAGGCAGCAACCTAGGCGAAAAAAGATGACTCTCGCCAGAAAGGCCTCGTCCAGATCTAAAGGTTTTCCAGTCGGGGTTTGTGTTGACGGCGATATTGCCATCTGAAGCTTTTTTACGAAGAAATTTAAGGTTTTGAAAATGGGATTAGAATGTAGCTCATTGGTAGTGTTTTAGAGGTGATGGAGAAGGTCGACACCTTCAGTGTTCTGGTGGTCTGGTGGACTATTAATAATGAAAGGTTACCTTTTTTCAGCAGTAGAGCTCTGTGGTGATGAGTTGTCTTATTGTAGTGGGTGTTATTTCTTTATTTTTCATCTATATCTGAATGACATGTTGAGTTTGGTGAACATTTCTATTAAAGGGTCATGTGTTATAATTAGTGTTGTTTGATACTTTTTGTTTTTAGTTTTGCAGATGAAGAATTGATTAGATAAGTATTTCACAATTTTGAACTTCACATCTTGAATTTCTAGCTCAAAATTATCTTTTAGATTATTAGCATTGTGACAGCTCCAATGAATTTGTAGGTGGTGAAAAGGTATATTTGGCTCTTTGTCGTTGTGGATGGTTCTCCTCCTATTGCAATTTTGATGGCCGACCATGGTTTTGTTTAGGTTGGATAAGATAATGTCTATCCTCGGTGGAGATCCAACTCAACAAAATATAATTCTTTTTCGATGCTTTGTGCTTGTGTGGAGTACCGTTATTTTTGAGGGTATAAGTGAGCTAGTTTGTCAACGGTAAGGATATCTTTGATACCAAAATGAATCAGAGGACAAAATTATTTTATTTCCAATAGTTTAGGTATAATGTTGGCCCTTTCCATAGAGTTAGATTAAAATAGAGGAAGACAAGGAAAGAGAGAAGAAAAGAAATAGCGATGCACAAAAAAGAGAAGAAAACAGTGGAAGCCAGTTGTCAAACTTGTTAAAACTCGTTCATCTAAAGTTGAAGTACACATGGAATAACAAAGAATTACCTAATTACCCTTAAAATCAAGTTATATCTACTAAATTACCCTTCGTCATAGAATATTATCAGAAAAGTTGAAAGCTGAGAAGATAATCCCATACTTGTTTTATCACAACATATTATTGGTTCAGTCTTATACATTAATTGAGGGACAAAATTATTCAACATATCCAAAGATTATAAAAAAAATATGTACCTGCAACACATTAATTTTTTAGCTTACTTCCATAATACATTCTTCGACTTGCTTCCATGAGAAAACCTAAATACATACTAAAAATTGTAGCTGCAACAAAAGAAGATTCATTCCTCTTGAAAGTTGATCTTTCCATAAACATCTCTCGTTATATGCCTTTGTAGGAGTCCCTCCGGAGTATGTACTTACTACCAGTGAGTGCATGTACCTACTGAGTGCGAGCGATGAGTGCCGAGTGTCGAGTGCTAGGTGCCGAGTGATCGTGAGGAATGAGCGACTATGAGGTTGGAGTGAATGAGAGGACTGAGTGAAGGTTGCCTTGAGAGGCTGTATATGATTCATTATTGTTGCACACACTTGCCTTATATCGCTGTTTTGAAAATTTCTGTAAGATATCTTTATTCGGTATTACTTGAACTTGGCATTAACATACTGATTTGACTTAATTTACCAGATTTAGGAAGCGCGTCTATTTTCCTCTACTAGAATAAATTATAACTGGGTAGCTTGTCACTATCTTTCAGTTCCTTATTTATTATTGTTACTTACTGAGTTGGTTGTACGCACGCTACACCCTGTACTTCGTGTGCAAATCCAAGAGTTTTGGGACGCGGAGAGTGTTGATATCTCGCGTAATTAGCTGTTGGAGATTTCGAGGTAGCTGCCTAGCGTTCGCAGTCCTTGTTCTCCTTTCCTGATTCTGTCTTTCATTGTATTTTGGGTTCAAAAATTGTTATGGTCGTGTCCTTTCCAGTCAGACTATGTATAGATGCTCATGACTTAGCAATACCCCAATGTTGGGGCTATTTTCTGCATTGTATTTTGGGTTTAACTCCTGTTTATGAAAACTCTATCATTTATAAACTTTTGATTTATCTTTCTGTGAAATATTGGAAGTATTTTGAAAATGTCGGCTTTCCTAGTACCATCAATAACCGCCATCTCGACAAGTTAGGAATTGGGTCGTGACAAGTTGGTATCAGAGCCTAGGTTACATATGTCTCACGAGTCATGAGTAGGTTTAGTAGAGTCTTGTGGATCAGTACGGAGACGCCTGTACTTATCTTTGAGAGGCTGCCGAACCCTTAGGAAATTTCACTTTCTTGAATTCTTGTCGTGTGAATCTTTTGATTCTGGTAACTAAACTTCTATTGTTCTATTCTCTCACAGATGGTGAGGACACGTACTACAGAGCAGTATGGACAACCACTAACACCACCAGTCAGGGCCGCGATAGGCCGAGGTCGCGATAAGGGAAGAAGTGCAGCTCACACAGTAGCTATGACATCACCTGCAGATCCACCAGTTGCCCTAGTCCAGGAGCAGGTTCCAGTGTTGGATTAGCCCGTGGGACCAGATCAGACACCACCCTTGCCCAATTCCAGTCCTTCAGGCTGCCTTAGCTCAAATTATGACCGTGTGCACCAGTCTTGCGCATGAGCTCTCTGTTCCGGCCGCAACAACCACTTCTCAGGCCGGGGGAGGTGCTCAGACTCTCGCCGCCCGCACAACAGAGCAGGTGGTATAGGGACTCCAGATACCGGGGCACCACCAGCCTAGCCAGTTGGAACTTCCCAGGTCTATGTGGTTCTTGTTATTCCTGATGATGAGCAGTGTATATTGGAGAGGTTTGGGAGACTCCAACCTCCTTCTTTCAGTGGTACAGAGGCGGAAGATGCACAGGGCTTCTTGGATAAGTGTCAGAGGATGCTCTGTAGAACAGGTATTCTGGAGACCAGTCTGGTCTCGTTCACTACTTTTAAGTTCTCTGGGGTTTCCTTCAGTTGGTGGGAGGCTTACGAGAGGCGTAGGCCGGTCGGTGAAGCACCCTTTTATGGCAGGGGTTCTCCGTTCTCTTCCTAGAGAAGTTCGTGCCTCAGTCTCGCATAGAGGAGCTGCATAGGCAGTTCGAGCAGCTTAGTTAAGGTGATATGTCCGTGACACAGTATGAGAGGAGATTTTCTGAGTTGGCCCGTCATGCTGTCTGGTTGGTTCCCACATACAACGAGAGGATCGAGAGGTTCATAGATGGCCTCACTTTTCAGTTGCGATTGCTTATGACTAGAGAGAGTGTCTAGTGCTACTTCGATGAGGTTGTCGACATTGCTCGTCAGATAGAGATGGTTCGCAGCCAGAAGTGGTTTGAGATGAAGGCCAAGAGACCTCGTGGACATGGTGGATTCAGCGGTGTCCCTTCAGTGGGTCAGTTCTACCACGGTAGGGGTCATCCTCACAAACATGCTCAGACGACTTGCCTAGTTCACCGCGGTGCATCATCTGGCCATGGTTCACACAGTTATCAGCATGGTCATTCATCTCTCAGTGCCCTCCCAACTCAAAGTTTGTCCCGTGCTCCATCGGGCAAGGGCTCATCTATGCCAAGTCTTTCTACCAGTTATCACGATTCTCGAGGCTCCCTTCAGTCCCCACCACCAGCACCAGAGAGTTATTTTGAGTGTAGAGAGTTTGGAAATGTGTGGAGGTAGTGTCTTCATCGACAGGGAGGTCTAGCGCAATAGAGGAGTCAGACTGCGTCTTTGCACCAGTTGCTTCTCCACCCACTCAGCCAGCTCGGGGTGGGGCCCAATCAACTAGAGGTTTCTCTATAGGGAGAGGCCGATCAGGTGGCGGCCAGGACCGATTCTATGCTCTCCCCGCGAGACCAGATGCCATTTCTTCGGATGTTGTGATCACAAGTATTGTCTTAGTTTTCCACATGGATGCCTATGTGTTATTTGACCCTGTTTCCACTTATTCATATGTGTCCTCGTATTTTGCTCATTATCTGGATATGCCCCGTGAGTCTCTAGTTTCATCTATTCATGTATATACCCCGGCGGGTAATACTATTATTGTGTACCATGTATATCGATCATGCGTGGTGACTATTGGGAGTCTGGAGACCAGAGGGGATATCTTGTTGCTTAGTATGGTCGATTTTGATGTGAGCTTGGGTAATTATTGGTTGTCTCCATGTTATGTTGTTCTAGATTGTCATGCTAAGACCGTGACATTGACAATGTCGGGGTTACCGAGGGTTGAATAGAGTGACTCTATAGACTATGTTCGCAGTAGAGTGATGTCACACTTGAAGGCTCAGTGGATGGTTGGGAAGGCTTGTCAATCTTATTTGGCCTTTGTGAGGGATGTTACTGAAGAGACCCCTATTATTAATCTGTTCCGGTGGTGCGAGATTTCCGGATGTGTTTTCTGCAGACCTGCCAGGCATGCCGCCTGACAGGGATATTGACTTTGGTATTGATTTGTTGCCGGTCACTCAACCCATTTCTATTCCACCCTATCGTATGGCACCAGCTGAATTGAAGGAGCAACTTCAGGTACTCCTTAATAAGGGGTTTATTCGCCCTAACGTGTCACCTTAGGGTGCACTAGTTCTATTTTTGAAGAAGAAGGATGGTAATGTGAGAATGTGCATTGATTATAGGCAGTTGAACAAGGTCACAATCAAGAACAAATATCCTTTGCCGCGTATTGATGATCTATTTAATCAGCTTCAGGGAGCGAGGGTCCTCCAAGATTGATTTGAGGTCAGGGTATCACCAGCTCAAGATTCTGGACTCGTATATTCTTAAGATAACTTTCAGGATCTGATATGGCCGTTATGAGTTCCTTGTGATGTCTTTTAGGCTGACCAATGCCCCAACAACGTTCATGCATCTGATAAACAGTGTATTTCAATCTTATCTAGACTCGTTTATTATTGTATTCATTGGTGAATCTTGGTTTACTCTCATAGCCAGGAGGAGCATACCCAGCATCTGAGGATTCTGTTACAGCGGTTGAGAGAGGATAAACTTTATGCAAAGTTCTCCAAGTGTGATTTTGGATCATTTCAGTAGCGTTCTTGGGGCACATGGTGTCCAGTGAGGGTATTCAGGTGGATCCGAAAAAGATAGAGGCGGATCAGAGTTGGCCCAGACCGTCCTCAGCCACGAAGATTTAGAGCTTTCTTGGTTTGGCTGATTATTACCGTCATTTCTTAGAGGGTTTATCATCTATTGCATCGCCCATGACCAAATTGACCCAAAAGGGTGCTCCTTTCCGGTGGTCGGATGAGTGCAAGGAGAGCTTTCAGAAGCTCAAGACTGCTTTCACCATGGTCCTAGTTCTAGTTCTACCATCAACTTTTGGTTCTTACACAGCGTATTGTGATGCTTCTCGGATCGGTATTGGGTGTGTTCTGATGGAGGAGGGTAGTGTGATTGCTTATGCTTCACGCCAGTTGAAGCCCCATGAAAAGAACTATCCTGTCCATGAACCTGAATTAGCAGCTAATGTTCATGCCTTGAAGATTTGGCGGCACTATTTATACGGTGTCCCCTGTGAGATTTACACCGATCACCAGAGTTTGCAACATTTGTTCAAACAAAAGGATCTTAAATTGCGTCAGCGGAGGTGGTTGGAGCTGCTTAAGGACTATGATATCACCATTTTGTACCATCCCGAGAAGGCCAATGTGGTGGCCGATGCGTTGAGTCATCGGGCGGAGAGTTTGGGGAGCTTAGCATATCTACCGGCAGTAGAGAGTCCATTGCGTTAGATGTTCAGGCCTTAGCCAACCGGTTTGTTAGATTGGATATTTCTGAGCCGATCGAGCATTGGCTTGTGTGTTCTCTCGGTTTTCTCTTTATGATCGTATTAGGGAGTGTCAGTATGATGACCCCATCTACTTGTCATTAAGGACACGGTCCAACATGGTGGTGCTAAGGAGGTCGCTATTGGGGGTGATGGTGCATTGAGGATGCAGGGCAGGCTATGTGTGCCCAATGTATATGGTTTGCGAGAGTTGATTCTTCAGGAGGATCATAGCTCGTGGTATTCCATTCATCCGGGTGCCGCAAAGATGTATCATGACTTGAGGCAGCATTACTAGTGGAGGAGAATAAAGAAGGACATAGTGGAGTATGTAGCTCGGTGTCTAAATTTCCAGCAGGTGATGTATGAGCATCAACGCCCAAGTGGGTTGCTTCAGAAGTTAGAGATTCCGAAGTGGAAATGGAACCGGATCGTTGTTGGGCTTCCAAAGACTCAACGAAAGTTTGATGCAGTTTGGGTGATTATGGATAGACGGACCAAGTCAGCTCATTTTACTCTTGTGATGACTACCTATTCTTCCGAGCATCTGGCTCGAGTGTATATCCGCGAGATCGTCAGGCTTCATGGAGTACTAGTATCTATCATCTCTGACTGGGGTGCGCGGTTTATATCACGGTTCTGGAGGGCCGTACAACTTGAGTTGGGTACTCGAGTAGAGTTGAGCACAACATTTAACCCTCATACGGACGAACAGTTCGAGCACTATTCAGATATTAGAGGATATGCTCCGTGCGTGTGTGATGGAGTTTGAGGGCTCGTGGGATTAGTTGTTGCCACTAGAAGAGTTTTCTTACAACAATAGCTATAACTGGAGCATCCATATGGAACCGTATGAGGCTCTGTATTGGAGGCGGTGCCGGTATCCTGTGGGTTGGTTCGAGCCGGGCAAGGCTAGGTTATTGGGTACATATTTGGTTCAGGATGCTCTGGAGAAGGTTAAGGTGATTTAGGATCGACTGTGCACAGCCAGTCCAGACAGAAGAGTTATGCGGATCGAAAGGTTCGCAACGTTGCATTCATGGTTGGAGAGCAGATCCTGCTCCGGGTGTCACCCATGAAGGGTGTTATGAGGTTCGGAAAGAAGGGAAAGTTGAGCCCAAGGTTTATCGGCACGTTTGAGGTGTTGCAACGTGTTGGGGAGGTTGGTTATGAGCTTTTCTTGCTTCCCAGTCTAGCAGGAGTTCATCCAGTATTCCGTGTTTCTATGCTCCGGAAGTATCACGTCGATCCGTCTCACGTGTTGGATTTCAGCTCAATCTAGTTGGACACGGATTTATCTTATGTTGAGGAGCCGGTGGCTATTTTGGACAGGCAGGTTCGAAAGCTAAGGTCAAAGAACATTGCTTCTGCGAAGGTTCAATGGAGTCGAGGAGGTGACTTGGAAGACCGAGCATGATATGCGTAGTCGTTATCCCCATCTTTTCACCACTTCAGGTATGTCTCTACAATCGTTTGAGGCGAACATTTGTTTAAGAGATGGAGGATGTAACGACCCGACCGGTCGTTGAGAGCTGTAGTCCTCTTCCCCCATTTTTCTGCTCCTTTTATGTCCTACAACTGTTATATGACCTATCGTGAATTGAGACACTTAGTCTTTTAATTGAAAGCTTAAATTGGAAGAGTTGACTGGATGTCAACTTATGTGTAAATAACTTCGGATTTGGAGCTTTTTGGAGAGTTTTGAAGAGGGAATCAAGGGGGTTTTTATTGAGGTAAGTTATTTGGTCCCTGATACTCGTGTTTATGGTAATTTTCTTTGTTTAATCATGTAATTAGTATGAATTAGGGATGAAAATGAGGGGATTAGGGCTTGGGAATTGGAGAGTTTAATTTGGGTATTTGAGGGACCAAATGAGGTCGGATTTTGATAAATTTTGTATGGTTGGACTCGGGTGTGAATGGGCTTTCTGGTTTTGTAACTTTTGTTGGATTTCGAGACGTGGGTCCGGGGGCCGGGTTTGAACCGAATTCGGGATTTTGGTCTAATTTGATAGTTTTTCATGTGGAATTCAATCTGTTAGCATATATTGATGGTAATATACTGATTTTGAAAAGATTCAGAGCATTTGGAGGCCGAGTCGAGAGGCAAGAGAATCATGGGTTAGAGATTTGACCGGTTTGAGGTAAGTAACGATTGTAAATCTAGTCCTGAGGGTATGAAACCCCAGATTTCGTATCATTTTACTATTTTGAGGTGACGCACATGCTAGGTGACGGACGTGTGGGCGTGCACCATTGATGATTGGGACTTGGTCCATCCCGTAACAACTGTAGAGTTGCATATTTTGTTTGAAATTGTTTAATATCTATGTGTAACGACCTGGCCGGTCGCTCCGAGAGTTTAGCCCTGTTTCCCCTATTTCTGTCTTATTATGTGTTGTTCAGCTCTATCATGTTGTGTTAGGTTGGTTGGATCAGGTTCGGAGCGGTTGTGGTGAGATATGAGACACTTAGTCTCTAAAGTTTGTTAAATAGTTGGAAAAGTCAATCGAAAGTTGACTTATATGTATATGATCTCAGAATGTGATTTTTATGGATCAGATAGCTTCGTTTGGTGATTTGGGACTAGGAGTGTGTTCGGAATGTTGTTTAAAGGTCCGAACTAGAATTAGGCTTGAATCGGTGAAATTGGATTTTTGGCAATTTTCGATAGGCAGTGAAAAGTTAGCTATCGGGGTCGGAATGGAATTCCAGAAACTTGGATAGGTTCGTATTTTCATTTGGATGTGTGCACAAAATTTTAGGTTATTCGGATGTAGTTTGAGTGGTTTCGGCATCGTTGGAGAATTTCAAAAGTTTAGAAATCCTTAAGCTTGAATTTTTTTTAATTCGATGTTTTGATGTTGTTTTGAGTATTTCGAAGGTTCGACTAAGTTCGGGTGATGATATATGACTTGTTGGTACTATTAGGGGAGGTTTCGAGGGCCTCGAAATGATTTCGAATGACCGTCGGAGAGTTTGAAAGGTTGAAAATGCTGCTGGTGTAATCTGTTCCGGTTTTCCGCACTTGCGGAAGGGTGATCGCAGGTGTGGTCACCGCAGGTGCGTTTTGGTCATTGCAAGTGCGGAAATGGGTCAGCTGGGGAGGCATCGTAGATGCGGAAGTTAAGCCGTACCTGCGAGCCCGCAGGTGCGATTGGTTGAGTGCAGGTGCAGAAAGAGGAAACAAAGTGGAATCCGCAGGTGCAGACTATTGGCCGCAGGTGTAGGGGCCGCAAATGCGGAAAATGAACCGCAGATGTGGAAAATGAACCGCAGATGCGGAACCCCTAAGCAGAAAGTATAAGAGGATGCCTTCGCGAATTTTAACCATTTTCGTCCTTTTTTTCATAGTGGTTGGAGCTTTGGGAGCAATTTGAAGAGGGAATCAAAGAGAATTTCCTGGAGGTAAGTTTCTTGGACCTAAAACTCGATTCTATGGTGATATTTTACTGATTAGTCATGAAATTAGTGGGATCTAAGGAAGAAATTTTGGGGATTAGGGCTTGAAATTGGAAACTTTGATTTGAGGATTTGAGGGGCTGTTTGTTGTCGGATTTTGATGTGTTTGGTATATATGGACTCGTGAGAGAGTAAGGATTCTAGTTTTTCAATTTTTATCAGATTCCAAGGCGTGGGCTCGGGGGTCAGCTTTGGCCTATTTCCAGATTTTTGATATAAATTGATTATTCTCGCGTGGGTTTGGATACTTTAGCGTATATTGATGATATGAATCTGATTTTGAATAGATTCGGGATGATTTGAGGCCGAGTCGAGCGGCAAGGGTATCGCGGAGTAGATTTTCATCCGGTTTGAGGTAAGTAACGATTGTAAATCTATACCTGAGGGTATGAAACCCTGGTATTTCGTATTGTTTGGTTAAATGAGGTGACGCACATGCTAAGTGACGGACGTGTGGGCGTGCACTGGCAGGGATTATGACTTGGTCCATCCCATAGCGACTATTAAGTCACGTATTTGACTAGAAATCACATGATATTCTGTATTTTAGAGGTTATTGTTGAATGCCATATTTGGGGCCTTGTGCCGAACTGTTTGGACCCTTAGGGGTATTTTTACTACCGTTCTCACTCTGTTTTTCAATATATGAAAGATATTTTGGGCTGAGTCCCCTAGATTTGTAATGAGCTGCCCGAGTGGCCTGTGAGGATGATACTGAGTAAGGCCGAGGGCCATATTGTGAGGATGGATATGGATCGGGTTGCATGCCACAACGTTATATATATATATGGATCGAGCTGCATAATGCGACGAGATATGTTGGGTGGGGCTGCACGCCGTAGCGATATTTGATCGGGCTATATGTCGCAACGATATAGCGCTTGGGCTGTAGGAGCCCCTCCAGAGTCTGACACCCCCCGTGAGCACAATCGACTATTTATCGGACTGCATGCCGCAACAGTTATTATATGGTACCTATTGAGCGTGAGTGCTGAGTGTGAGTGCTAATTGATGAGAGTTGAGTCACGAATGACTGAGAGGCTTGACCGAGAGGTTTTACTTGTGAGTGATACTGTGCCCGAGGGGGTTATATTTATGAAACTACTGTTTTCACTCTTCTTTACATTGAGCCTCTATTGATAATGTGGAACATATGTTTTATACGAGATTTTAATGGAAAATTGGAGTTTTCATGAAGTATTTGGAATCTAAATTCCTGATTTGATTCATTTACTTACACTGTTGTTCATGTTATGAAATTACATGATTTTAAATGCTCGTCATTGCACTCAAGTCTTTAGTTATGATTGTTACTTACTGAGTTGGTGTACTCACATTACTCCTTGCACCTTGTGTGCAGATTCAGGTGTCGGGGCTGAGTGATAGCTGATCTATTCTCTTTGGAGCATTTTCAGAGACTACGAGGTAGCTGCACGGTGTCCGCTGCCTTGTCTTTCTCATTTCTATTTTTTCATTCCTTATGTTCTCAGACTTATTTGTATTAAGGAAACAATACCAGATTTGTAGTACTTCTTAGTTGCTCATGACTGATGACTCCACGTGTTGGGGTTGTGTTTAAATGTTTTACCTACTTGTATTGTTGTTAAATACTAAAACGGAAATTTATAAGATATTGCATAGTATTTTATTAAATAGAAAGTTCCTCATATCATGCGTAGTGGATTGGCTAGCTTAGTATCACGATAGGCGCCATCACGGCCAGGGTAGTCTTGGGGTCGTGACAAGTTGGTATCAGAGCCTAGGTTACATAGGAGTCACCAGTCATGAGCAGGTTTCGTAGAGTCTTGCGGATCGGTATGGAGACGTCTGTACTTATCTTCTAGAGGCTGCAGAACCCTTAGGAAAAATCTCGCATTTCTTGAATTCTTGTCGTGCGAATCTATTGATTCTTGAAACTAAACTTCTATTGTTTCATTCTCTCACAGATGGTGAGGACACGTGCCACTGGGCAGGATGATCAGCCACCAGCTAGGCCCGCGAGTGGTTGAGGCGCGATCGAGGCCGTGGTAGAGGTAAGGGCGCAGCCCCCGCAGCAGCAAGGGCAGTACCCATAGACCCACCTGTTATTCTAGATCAAGTCCCAGTTACAGATGTTTTAGCGGGACCAACTCAGGCACCGGCTATGCCTATTGTTATTCTGGGTCTTCAGGAGACCTTGCCTCAGATTTTGACTGTGTGCACCAGTCTTGCACAGGCGGTCGCTATTACTTCACCAGCCGCTACTTCTCAGGCCGGGGGAGGCACTCAGACTCCAGCTGCCCGTACACTTGAGCTGGTTATTCAGGGACTTCAGACACCGGGGGCAGCTCCAGCTCAGCCGGTTGCACTTGTCCAGGATTTCGTGGTTCTCCTCATGCCAGATGACGAGAAGCGCAGGTTGGAGAGGTTTGGTAGACTTCAGCCTCCGACATTCAGTGGTGCTGAGGGCGAGGATGCCCAGGGTTTTTGGACAAATGTCAGAGGATGCTTCATACAATAGGGATATTGGAGACTAGTGGGGGTCTCGTTTACTACTTTCCAGTTTTCAGGAGCTGCTTTACTTGGTGGGAGGCTTATGAGAGGTGTAGGCTTATTAGTGCAGTGCCCCTTACTTAGCACCAGTTTTCTACTCTCTTCCTAGAGAAGTATGCCCCACAGTCCCACAGAGAGGATCTGCACAGGCAGTTTGAGCAGTTGCGTCGGGGTGATATGACAGTGACGCGTATGAGATGAGATTTTCAGAGCTTTCCCGTCATGCTATTTTGTTGGTCCCTATAGACAGAGATAGGATCAGGAGGTTCGTGGATGGCCTCACATATCAACTTCAGATCCTTATGACTAGAGAAAGGGTATCGGGTGCTACTTTCGAGCAAGTTGTTGATATTTCCTAAGAGATTGAGTCAGTCCATCACTAGGAGCGGGATGAGAGAGAGGCCAAGAGACCTCAAGGATCTGGTAGTTTTGGTGGTGTTCCTTCAGGAGGACAGCTTCAGCTGGTCGTGGTCCTCACATTTCTCACCAGGGCACCCATCATTCATTTCTCTCCCATCTCAGAGTTCATCTCGTGCACCATCGACACATGGTTCATCTATGCCTGGTTCTTCTAGTGGTTATCCTGGTATTAGGGATTCCCTTCAGTACCTATCTCCAGCACCAGGGAGTTTTTACGAGTGTGGAGTTTGGACATATGAGGAGATAGTGTCCTCGTCTTCTTGAGGGTTCATCTCAGCAGAGGAGACAACCCTCGAATTTAGTTCCAATTACTTCATCACCCGCCCAGGCAGCAATGGGTGGGGGTCAGGCAACTAGAGGCCGCCCTAGAGGGGGAGGTCAATCAGGTGGAGGTCAGGCCCATTTTTATGCACTCCCAGCCAGGCCAGATGCTATGGCCTCAGATGCAGTGATTACAAGTATTATTTCAGTTTGTCACTGAGATGCTTCGGTCTTATTTGATCCCGGTTCCACGTATTCCTATGTTTCATCATATTTTGCACATTTTCTGGATATGCCCCGTGAGTCTTTATCTATATTTGTTCATGTGTCGACTCTGGTGGGCGATACTATTATTGTGGACCGCGTGTATCTCTCTTCCTGAATGGTAAATAAGGATACTCTTTATTAATTGGGTACCTCGTACCGTTCCTCGCCTTGCTTCTTTTACTTGTTGCAACTTGTGTCTAACTTTTGATTCCATTATTCCTTTTTATCATAAGAGTGGATAAGTATTCTTTCCTAAAATCTCCTTATCAAGAACCGTACACCTTTTAGTACACGCATGATCTGCTGAAGACCTCTCATTTACTCATCATAAGTAAGATGCAAAATTGATTTCCTCTAACTCAACGCTTCCATAGCTATATCTCTTATCGATTGTCATTCTGAATATAGGCATCGTCTTACTACAAATAAAAGTTTGGGATTTGAATTATTATAAGTGAGCTCTACCACACGATCTAGAGTAAGAATAAAGAGTGACAGTCCTAAATGCCCTATAGCCTCCTGCGTATAAGTGTGGTGCATGACACACCCATAAACAAGACTCTACTAGACACGACTTGTACATTCCCTAGGACAAAACTGCTCTGATGCCACTTTGTCACGCCCCGAATCTGGGGGGTGAGACTGGCACCTGGTACCTCACCTATCCTTGCGTACCAACTTGTGACTAAGGGACTCTGAACATATAATGTCATACTTTGGCCATGTGCCACATTGAAAGACAATTGCAAATGCTGACTAAACATTAATATAATGCTGGACCGAAAAGGCCGTTATAACTACTACACCTGCAAACCAAAAAAATATATATAAAAGGCCTACACGCCCAATATACTGCACTAACTGACAGGATATGTCTACAAGCCTCTATTGATGGATATACTGTGATCGGAATATGGCCACAGTCTACTCATAACATATATATATATATACACATAAGATGTACATAAAACTCTAGACCCGGCAACTCCAAAGGGTATGAAGCTTACCGTTCAAGCAGAACTCGGGAAACACCTAATGAGGAGGTCTACTCGTCTGTCTGTCTGAACCTGCACGCATGAAATTCAGCGCCCCCAGAAAAAGGACGTCAGTACGAAATAATGTACCGAGTATGTAAGGCAATATACTGTAAGCTGAACTGAATTGATAATATATTAACTGAAAGAAACTGGAAGTCAAAGATAAACTGAAGATATGCTTACCTGCTGATACTGACTCAACTCTCTCAATATAGTAAGTATAAATAGGTGTAGGACCTTATAAGGCTCGGTATATATATATATAACTGCTTTACCGTAGTAGGCTCGCTCTTAGGCGCTCGGCCATACTAGGCTCTGTATCTCGGCCATTCTGGGCTCGCTCATAGGCGCTCGACCACAGTAGGCTCGGTATATAACTTACCATCTTATCAGATGTTGCCCAATAGGGCCCTTCCCATTGATTATAGCTCGTTGGTAATAAAAATACTATAATACTGTATATATAGACTTTCTTCTCTCTTGACTAGAAAAAGAAAATACTCAATTGAATATGAAGTCCCGATAAGGGAGAATCAGTACCTCATGAGACTAGAAAAATGTACATAAATTCAGGAATATTAATTTTTCTTTATGCCTCGTTATCAAACTTGTGTAATTACAAGATCATGTTAAAATGAAGGAAGGGCTTAGCCTTAACATACCTGAACCGATTCTCTTTTATGAAAACACGTAATAGAGGATCGAAGTAGGGAAAAATCCGTATAACTTCGCATGAATTCTTTGTTGAATATCACTACTTGGTAGATGTAGAACATCACATTTTGGTGAATTTTGATCAAATTTGGTATGGCTTCCTTGATGGACAGTAACGTTTTCATGCATCTCTTAATAAATTGTTGAAGAAGGTCACTTTTTCATCTAATCTTTGTAATAGTATATAAGATGGTGTTTTGCTGAATTTTGCAAGGTTTTATACTCTCCAATAAAGATACCAATCAATATTTACGTGTAAACAAGATAAAGCTTTGCCTAGTTACTCATTTTGCATAATTTTGCCACCTAGGTTAACCTTATGCCATGTGCCAACAAGACCCTTATCCACTTAATACCATAATTATCTCCATCCTTAATTAATTATTCACATAATTAAGGACTATCTCAAATTACTTAAAATACTATCCTCTTTTAACATACCTTATGCACCTTACTATCACGGTCACGTAGTACCTTGTATGGTATTAGTTCATAATTACCGGATATTTTAGCTCGGGCCGTAATTTATCCCAAAATGCCAAACTTGGACGAAAATTCATTTTCTTTGACTTTCTTCCCTTATAACCTTCACGAATTTTCTCACCATTTGTTTGAAATAACATACTCCTTATAATTTCAAATAATTTTTTCCTTGGACTGATGTCAATTACCTTACAACAAATTCAACGTACAATACTACAGGGTGCAACATCGTCGTAATTTAATACTGCGAAGCGTAACATCATCGTAATGTAATACCGCAGGACGTAATATCAATGTAATATTACGGGGCGTAACAATTATCCATCATATTTGAGCTAAAGAAAGTTAAAGCGTTACTTAACATAATCTCTTTATCCTGATAATATTCATATTTGCTTATAAAGGATGGTGTGAGTACCTAAAGCTATTCCTAATAAAATTTCAAATAAAAAATTATATGAGGACTTCTATATGTCACAATCCAACTCCATGTCAGGCTGTGATGGCGTCCAACACTGTTGCTAGACAAGCCAACCGTGAACAACTTAGTGATTTCCCATCTTTATTAAGCAATTCCAACAACTAACATTACTTAAATTCAAGAATTTGATAAATAACGGATTTTTAAGGCAAATAAAAGTGGGAACAACTAAAGAAAATCATAACTATAGAAATACAACTCAAAAATCGTAAGTCTACTAATGTCTGCCAAGATCTAGTGTCACAAGTATGTGGGTAACTAGTAGAATATACAAAAGATGGCTATCCTACTGTCTGAAATAGAATAGACAGATACAAGCAAAGAGAAACTCTGGCATGCTACTAAATGACTCAGAAGGGGGCAGCTCACCGTGAAGTCTCGGACCAAGATCAAGTATGCGCGTCGGGCAGGTAACTAGACGCACCAGCCTCAAATGTTGTACAATTAAGTACAGAAGCATAGTATGAGTACATAAACAATATGTACCCAGTAAGTATCCAGTCTAACCTCGAAGAAGTAGTGACGAGGGGTCGGCTTGACACTCACTAGGGCTAACAATAATATATTAAAATGTTATATTAAGCATGGATTTGCATGAATAATACTAAAAGCATAAGAAAAGGAAAATATAAGTCCTTCTTTCACAAATATAAATCCCAAATTCGATATTATCGTACAATAGTTTACATTTCAAGACATTTAAGCAATATCAATCATGGAGGGTACCAAATAATTATCATGCGCAAGTTATGCCAAGGTCATACAGTCCGGTCCAACATAATATTAAACTGTGCACTGCTGAAGGCTCGAAAGACTCGAACCATAGATGCATCTATTTATTACGGAGGCATTCGGCCCGATCCACAAATAGCAATTATTTGTAAGGAAACACAAATTTCTCATTTTACAGTCAAGTATTCCAATAAATTCTTCAAATAAGTGAACTTAACCTTTTACGAATCCTTTTATCAAATTCTAACATGACCCAAGTAATTAAATTAGCAAGTAAGGGCACAAACATTTCAAATAAAGCATGATACAGGTCCTAAACTACTCGGACAATAGCATAATAGTAGCTATGTATAGACTCTCGTCACCTCATACGTACGTAGCCCCCACAAATAGGTACACACATTTATTTAATTCACCTATGGGGTTAATTCCCTCTTACAAGGTTAGAAAGGAGACTTACCTCGTCTCCAAGCCTACTTCCCACTTCAAAAATACGCTCAGAACTCCAAATTTTCCGCCAAACGGCTCCAAACTAGTCAAACATTATGTAAACCAATCAATTTATGCTCAAAAGTTCATATCCCCACTATTAGAGTGATAACCCAACCCAAATTGCAAGATTCTTAAAATTCACCCTGCGCCCACATGCTCGAATTCTGGAAATTTTCAAATAAAGTTGATACTCATAACCTTAGGACCATAAATATATGATTATTACTAAATTCCATAACCAATTTTGTGGTTAAATCTCATTTTATCAAAAACCTAGGTTTTCAATCTAAACCATGCATTCCATAATTTTACATGTTAAAATCTACCCATAATCTATGTATTAAACTCACATTAGGTAGAAATTACTTAATCTCAATGGCTAGGTTGAAATATCCCTTTTTGAAGTTCTAAAATCGCCCAAGTGTGTGAAAAATGGGAGGAAAAATGTCTAGTCCCGCATTTAAAACAAGCTTCTGCAGCTGTGACGGTGTGATGACCCAAAGGGTCATCCTATGAATTAAAATACTATTCTAGGATCATTATCCTTAAAAATACTAATTTTAATTACCTCGATTAGTGTGCAGTCCGGGCGTGAAACCGGAAAGCTTTTATGTGAAAATATGAGAAATAAAATTTTTTAGAGTTAAAATTTGGTTTTAGTTGACTTTGGTCAACATTTTGAGTAAATGGACCTGGATATGTATTCCGACAATCCCGAAAGGTCCGCAGTAAAATATAGGACTTGGGTGTATGCCCGGAAGTGAATTCCAAGGTCCCTAGCCTTAGAAAATAATTTTTGAAGAAAATTGTTGTGATGGTTTTTAAAGAAAATAAAGAAATAAATTAATATTTGAACTCATTGGTATTGGGCCCGTATTTTGGTTCCGATACCCGGTACAAGTTTGTTATGATATTTGAGTCCTATCTGTGAAATTTGGTGAGAATCGGAATTGATTTGACGTGATTTGGACGTTCGGTTGGAAAGTTAGAAAATTTGAGTGTTCTTGAGAAAATCATGAGTTTTGAGGTTAAATTCGTAGTTTCTGATGTTATTTTGATGATTTTATCACACGAGAAAGTCTGTATAATGTTTTTATACTTGCGTGCATGTTTGGTTTGGAGCCCCGAGCGCTTGGGTGAGTTTTGGATAGGTTTAGGCTATGTTGCGCTTGTTTTTGATGCTCCATCGTCGTTTCTTCAAGCATAAATAATACCACATTAAGAAAATGAGCTCCAAATTCAGTTTTATTGAACCATTAGATCTGTATTGTTATTACGGAGCCATAGGAAAAAGAATCATCGAATTTGGACCTCGTATGAGGAAGTTATGCTCATTTTCGTGTCGGGAAAAATTGTTGGTTTCTGGTATGGTCGCAAATGCGAACTTTTTCATCGCAATTCCGATGCCCAGTTCGCAATTGCGAACATTTTGTCGCAAATGCAACTTTTTCCAGCCATTCCTTGTTCACAATTGCGAAGGTTTTCTTCGCTTTTGCGAGGGTTCACAAATGCAAACCCTGGATCGCAAATGCGACATCTGTAGCCTGTTAAGTGAGATTTTAGACGGGATTTTCACCCATTTTTCAATTCTCTCAAATCCTAAACCTCTATAGGTGATTTTTCAAAGATCCGAACTTCTCCAAATCATTGGTAAGTGATCTCTAACCAATTCCTTTCGATCCTTAACAACTTTTAACAAGATTTCAACCAAAAATCTAGAGTTTTCATGGTAAAAATTGGGATTTTTGGGTAGAACTTAGGAATTTCGAAATTTGAGAATTTAGACCTCGAATTGAGGTCGGATTCCAAAACCAATTGTATATTCGGGCTCGGGAGAGAATGGGTAAACGGGTTTTAGTCCGAACCTCGAGTTTAGAGCAAGCGGGCCTGAGTCGATTTTTGTATTTTGATAAGAAAATATAGGAAAATCATAGTTTTTCATTAAAGTTAATTCCTTTAAGTAATAGTTGATGATATTGAACCAATTGTGATTAGCTTCGAGCGGGTTAGAGGCAAATTCTAAAGGAAAAGTTGTGCTAGAGCAGTGATTTGCTTGTGAAATTGAGGTAAATGTTTGGTTTAACCTTGACTCGAGGGAAAAGGAATCCCGACTTGATTGTTGTGTAAATTTTCATGTGTGTGGTGTATAAGTGAGGTGACGAGTACCTATGCACTACCAAATTATCTTCTTAACATGATCCCTTCCCCGTTTTTAATTATTTGCTTCCTGGCTTAATTGGTTTATGATCATTGATGGTTATGTCTATTTGGATTCGTTAACTTATTGTTAAGTATTGTTTCAAGTATTTTGGAAGTGTTGATTGTTCCCTGGGTTTTGTTATGATTCATAAAGATTCAGTTGGTTGTCAGTGTTACATTATACATTTCGGTTGGTTTCGTTGTGTAGTGATAATTGGTGAAGTTTCTGAATAGTACAGTTTCCTGTTTATGATAATTGAGATTTAAGTATTGTGAAAGGTTTGGAATCTGATTTGTGAAACTTTATTATAGTTAAAGAGATGAAATGTGATTTTTCTGGTGGGAGCGGGTTGCACGCCGCAACAAGGAGTAATAA
>MDKI01224470.1:0-11830 GCA_005239505.1 Nicotiana paniculata | reverse complement strand
CACGTATTTTGATGATAATTGAAAAAGCAGTATTTGAGAAAATATATTTGAACACTACGTATTGCATCGCATATTTAAATTGGGACAACGGGCGAGATTCCAGGAGCTTTCCCCCTGTAGTGCATTGCATGACAAATTCTGAGTTGCGGATTGAGTTCCGGTGGTTTTTCATTGAGGATATTTGGATCTAAGCACATATATATATATATATATATATATATATATATATATATATATATATATATATATATAGCTGAAATCAATTATATCGAGGAAAAGTTATGTCTGAAGGACTTCTATTTCTAAAGTATATTGAAAAGTATTTGTCTTGTAGAAAAATGATATTTGAAAGAGCAGTATTTGGGAAAGTATATTGTGAACATCACGTATTTTGATGATATTTGAAAGGGCAGTATTTGGGAAAGTATATTTTTAACATCACGTATTTTGATGATAATTGAAAAAGCAGTATTTGAGAAAATATATTTGAACACTACGTATTTGAAGAGACTATGTTTTAAAGATTTCCCTTTATAAAAATATATAGATATACATTCAGAGAAAGTATGTTTCAAAGAAGAATTTTTCTCTATTCCGAAATGATTATATCTTTAAAGTTTTCAAAATAAACTCACAATTTAAAGGTTTTCACTCGAAGGTTTGACCAGTTTTATTGAGTTTATTGTCTAAGGCCTGACATTAATAAATTGATGCAGTGCTGAGTTGCTAGTGCTTTTATTGGGTTGTGATTCCCGCCATTTGGATTGCATTCTTTCCATTCTCTTTGCGTACTTCTACTATGTTGTCCGTTGATCGTGATTATTGAATTTTCTTCCATATTATTCGATCGTATCGTTGATTACATTGAGAAATCTTTAGGCAGATAATTTGTTTCGGTCATTTATACATCTATGCCTTTTTACTTATTAGACCAGTGGTGTCTCGACTAGTCGTCATCACTACTTCACCGAGGTTAGTCCTGATACTTACTGGGCACCACTGTGGTGTGCTCATACTACACTTCTGCACATTTTTTGTGCAGATCCAGGTTATTGTTGTTAGTAGTTGCGTAGATCATTGCTGAGGAGATTCAAGGTAACTTGCTGCTGCGTTTGCAGGCTTCGGAGTCACCTTCCTATTTTATTTCTATTCAACTGTACTTACTTATTCCTAGACACTTGTATTTAGATTTGATAGAAAGATTTCGTAGGGCTTATGACTTGTATATACCAGGTTTTGGAAAATTCAAGAATTCTATTTCAAAACTGTTAAAATTCCTTTATTATTGTTGTTGTTCAGTGGAAATGTTAGGCTTACCTAGTTCCTAAGACTAGGTGCCATCATGATACCCAACAGAGGGAAATTTGGGTCGTGACAAGTTGGTATCAGAGCTCTAGGTTCATAGGTGCTACGAGTCATAAGCAAGTTTGGTAGAGTCTTGCAAATCGGTTCGGAGACGTCTGTACTTATCTTCGAGAGGCTACGGAACTATCATGACAATTTCACTTCCTTCATTCCTATCGTGCGAGTTCATTGATGTTGAAGTTTGAAATTATCGTTCCATTCTCTCACCGATGGTGAGGACACGAGCGGCGGTTCCGGATGATGTTACCCTGAAGCAAATGTCGCAAGGGTCAGAGACAGAGGCCAACAAGGAGCATGTGCCGCAGTTAAGATGCCTACCAGAGCAGCCGTTGAGGAGTCGCCAGTAGTTCTAGTTAGGGGACAAGTACTGGGGGTGCCTGTTGCTACCTCGGACTTCAGGAGACCTGAGCGCAGTTTTGAGTACAATTGGTACATCGACTCAGGCAGGGTTGATTTTTTTGCACCAGTTGCTTCACATATCAGGGGAGGAGTTCAGACTCCCATCGTCTACACTCCAGAGCAGTGAGATCATATTGGTCAGGTTCCAGTTGTCATGGAAGCACGTCATGTGATTTCAGTTCAGCCGTGGTTAAGGCAATAGCATCGGAGGAAGAATACCTTGGACTTGAGGGGTACGACAAGTACCACCCTTCTATCTTTCAGTAGATTGGCGGTGGGTAATGCCCAGGGTTTTCTGGAGGAGTGTCACCATATTCTTCGTACTTTGGGTATTGTGGAGACGATCGGGATTGCTTTTGTCACGTCTCAGGTCCAAATTAGTGGGTTGATCAGCGGTGGCGGCATATGTGTTGGGGTAATCTGGCCGAGTTATCTTCACTAGCATGGATTCAGTTTTCGGAGATGTTTTCAGGGAGGTTGCATCTCAGTTCCTTGGAATGTTCGGCGCACAGAGTTAAGAAGTTGCGTCAGGGTGCCATGTCACCATTGGAGTACACCGTCAGATTCAGTGAGTTGGCCAGATATACACCTCACTTGGTTGCTTCAGTTATGAGGCGAGTCCGTAGACTCATTGAGGGACTCATGCATGGTAGAGGATTTTCGGTTAACCAGTTCAATTGCCTTACCAGCTTCGCATGGGAGATTTTTCAGGTACTCATGGGTCTCGGAGGATCCGTATTGTATGTCTTCCACAGCCTCATCGGCAGAGAGATTGTTTTCAGTTTGGAGATGTTAGCTGTGGAGTGAGAGATTGTTCCAGGATTCAGGTATGAGAGTTATGGCAGGGTGTTCAGGTGGATAGAAGGCGCCTAAGAGGGGGAGGCACGACCCGTTGATGTGTTGCATATAGTAGGCTAGAGGACGTTTTGTCAGATATCATCACCCAGGTATGGCTTGATGTGCTAAAGTGGGGGACCATTGTATTTCACCATAGTCTTGTTGGTCAGGATGAATTTCCATTATTTGTTGCTTCATTTATGGGTGGGTTTCATGTTTTGCACTCTATTTTTTGTGTGCTTTCTCCTGTTGGGAGATTCTATGAGTAGTAGCCCGTGTCTAACATTGTTTTATTCATCCTTTCTAGTGGTGAAACTGGAACTGAGTCCATGTCGTCCCTTGTGGTAAGCTTTATGTGATTCTCCTGAGTATTTTGTTTTCCTCTACTGTGCGATCGCATATACCTACATGCGATCGCACAAGCCAAAATCAGCAGCCTAACAAATCCTTCTATGCGATCGCATACCCTCTCACGCGATCGCATAGAGTAAAAACCTACTGCACTCACACCATAAAACCAGCAATCCTCACAAGGAAAGAATCGATCCGTTTAGCATCCGAAACACGCCCGAGGCCCCCGGGACGTCAACCAAAACTACCAACCAGTCCCAATACCTCATTCGAACTTAGTCAAGCCTTGAAATTACCTCAAAAAACATTGAAATCACGAATCGCAACCCGATTCAAGCTTAATGAACTTAGAACTTTCAAACTTCCACATTCGATGCCGAAACCTATCAAATCACATCTGATTGACCTTAAATTTTGCACACAAGTCACATTCGACATTACGGACCTGTTCCAACTTCCGGAATCACATTTCGACCTTGATATCAAAATTTCCACTTCCGGTCGGATTTCTCAAAAATCTTCAAATTTCTATCTTTAGCCAAATGACTTCAAAATGACCTACGGGCATCCGAATTCACTTCCGATCGCGCTCCCAAATCCAGAATCACCATACAAAGCTATTCCCAGGCTCAGAATCCCAAACGGACATCAATAACCCCGAAATTCCTTACAACCCAAATTTATGAAATTCTTCTAAAATACTATCTTCCATAATATACACTGAAACGCTCTCGGGTTATCCAAAACCCGATCCGGACATTCTCCCAAGTCCGAACATCATACGAACCTGCAGGAACCTTCAAATCCCGATTCGGAGGTCGTTTACTCAAATTCCAATCTTAGTTGATTCTTCCAACTTAAGGCTTCTGAATTGAGAATTTTCTTTCCAAATTAACTCTAAACTTACCGAGATTCAATTCCGACCATGCCCACGGGTCATAATACCTGAAACGAAGCTGCTCACGACCTCAAACCGCTGAACGACGCGCTAGAGCTCAAAATGACCGGTCGGGTCGTTACGATTGTAAACTCTGTCAAGAATTCTATTTCGAAACTGTTAAAATTCCTTTATTATTGTTGTTGTTCAGTGGAAATATTAGGCTTACCTAGTTCCTAATACTAGGTGCCGTCACGATATTCAACGGAGGGAAATTTGGGTCGTGACAACTAACAATGGATATCCTTACTGAAACTCATCAAAATTTCCTTAAGGCCAAAATTCGAACAAAGAGACCATTAAATGACATCCATGTATGGCCTCTCTCATCCAAGGAATTTTTCACTACCAAAAGTTGCTATAGTCTTATTGAACCAAATAACATGAAGCATTTGGATTTTGATTGGATTTGGTCCTTATCCTGTCCAAATAAAATAAATTTTTTTTATGGCAATGTCTCCACAATAGGCTTTCATGTATAAAATATCTTGTCCGGATTGGGATCAATATTGACCCCCTATGTCCTATATGTGATATGAAGGAAAAATAATCTATCATTCACATCTTTTTTGACTGCAAAGTTAACAAATCTTTTTGGGATGAATTGGGTGGAATAACCTGTTTTGATTCCACAAGGGACCATTGGCTTATTCAATTAATAAACCATAATTACTCCACAAGACACAACCTCCTACAATGGAATTATATCCTCCCTTTTGTCCTATGGGAAATTTGGATTAACAGAAATGCTAATAATCAAAACAACACCAGTCATTCTATTAATATAAACAACATTTTTCAAAAAGCTGTGGAATTCAAGCTCCTCACGAAAAATAACCCATTACCAATTGAAAAGTTGCAATTACAAGTCAAGTGGCACAAGCCACCTAAAGGGTGGTACAAATTAAACATTGAAGCTACTCACAAGGACTGCCAAAGTGGTATGGGAGGGGTATTTCGAAATGCAAATGGGCACTGGATTGTGGGATTTACAAAATCCATACATACTAGAGACACTTTGGAGGAAGAACTATAGGCAATAAAGGAAGGACTCACCATGAATTGAATCTATTCCCACTAAAAATAGAGACGGATTACGCGTAGGCAATACAAGTCATACATTATGGTAGTAGACTTTTTGATAATATTGTTGATGTTTGCAGGTCGTTGATGCACCAAGAGAAGGTGACCATCCTCCAACACACATTTAGGGAAGGTAACATTGTGGCACACACCATGGCCAAGTTGGGAAGGATTCCAAGTAAGAAGAAAAAATAAGTTTTTGTATCCCCTCCAAGTATTGTTGTTAATTCTATGATGTATGATGAAGACAATCAACTCTGTTTTGTTAAATACCTATCTATGGATGCTTGCAATAGATTATCAAGCTTAGGAAACCAATGTGTCCTTCATGGCACATGGCCCCCAACTAGGCTATCTTGTAACAAACACTACGTAATTTTTATATATGTGGTTTTCCTATTTGCCCAAAAAAAAAAAAAGTAATCCATCTGAATTTGTGAACAATTTATTCCGAAGTCTTGACAATTTGTTAGGCCTTGTTGCAAGAGGAGAGTTTCATACTTTATTAAATAATTAATTTTAATATACGTGTGCCTAACACCAATCAGTAAAATATGTGAACAAAAAGAACATATAAATTGGGTTTAAAATTATGTGTGTAGAATCAATTAGTAATGAACATGCAAAGAATTTTAAAATGACTACACTAAGTTAATATTAAACAATAAGTAACTTATAATATATAATTATATATAAAAAAAATATAAGCAGTTGTCGTTTGCTATAGTGAGTACGAAAAGAAAATTAATGATAATTCACTTAGTATTTATCTTTTCCACTTTTTCAAACAAATAACCAATATTAAAAAAACCATGGCTAGATTATATTTTTTCGTAACTTCTTTTATATTCTTTATCAGGATACATTTTAGAATTAAGAAAATTATTAGTGTTGACAAATTAATGAATAAATTAGCTTTAGTGTACGTGTCTTGTACATGTGGTCACATCAATCAGTAAAACATATGTTTATGGAGAACATGTAAATCAAGTTATCAAATGCAAAGTTTTAAAATGTCTACATTAAATTAATATTTTAAAATAAGTAACTTTGTACAGAGAAAAAGTATAGGGAGTTGTCATTTATTTGAACGAATACCAGAAAAAAATTAATTAATGGCAACTAACATAAAATATATTTTTTCTTCTAATGTTTCATTCTTGTTGTTTTTAACGTTTTGACTCTTACCACTATATAGTAATCTATTTTATTATAAATTTCGAAAAGAATGACTTGGATTTTTCGCAAATTAGTTAAATCAAAGACTGTTTTTGGTTAATTAGATTGTTCTTAACGCTAAAGAGATTTTTGTTGTTGATTCAACGTTACGACCCAAAACTAACCATGTCGTGATGTCTCCTATTGTAGTACTAGGAAAGACGAAACAATTACCAAAACAGCCGATATGTTCATTTTTAAAGAAAATTTCAAAGTTGTTCAATATAAAACCTTCAATAAAGAGATCAAACCAAAACAAAAATGCGGAAGAGAAAAAGCCTAACATCGGGATGTCACTAGTCATGAGCAACTATTACAACTGTCTGTAAACATCAAGACTAACATAGTCTGGGATTAATCAAGTACAACTAAGGGAAGATAAAGGAGAAGGAAAGCAGGGTTGCGATCGCCATGCAGCTACCTTGCTAACTCCGAGAATCTGCGTCAGAAATAATCAACATCCTCAACCGTGTCCAGAAACGCCTGGATCTGCACATAAGATGCAGGGAGTAACGTGAGTATGCCAACTCAGTAAGTAACAACAGTAAATAAAGACTAAGCAGTAGTGACGAGCAATAAAGCGTATAAATTTCATACCATGAAATCTCAGAAAAGTACAACATGCTTTTAAAATCAAGGTTTGAATCAAATTATCTCATTTAAACCCGGTTCCAGTAAAATCATTTAAAGATGTTTTTCAACAGTTTTCAATCAGAGGCTCAAAGCAAAAGTGAGCAAAAATGATGAAATCATAAATAGCCCCTCGGGCAATACATCACTCATACACAACCCCTCGGGCAAACCTCACAGTCACTCGTATACAGCCCCTCGGGAATACCTTACAATCACTCATAAACAGCCCCTCGGGCATACCTCACCATCACTCATTCCTCTCAGCCACTCAGCACTCGCACTCAATAGGTACCTGCACTCACTGGGAGAGTGTACAGACTCCGGAGGGGCTCCTTCAGCCCAAACATTATATCAATCCAAATCATGACATAAATCAATGAGGCCCTCGGCCTATAACAAACATGCTACAGCGTGCAGCCCGCTCCCATTTATAAACATACAGTCAGTCCCTCGGACTCACTAATAAATATCCTCACAATCAGGCCCTCGGCCTCACTCAGTCATAAACCTCTCAAGCCATTTGGGCTCTTAGTAAAAGAACAGGATACTCAGCCCAAAACAACATTTATATGCATCACAACAGAGTAATAAAGACTGAGTTATGCAGTAAATAAGTATAACCATGACTGAGTATAAATTTTCAATCGAAAACAGTGAGAGGACAGTTAGAAAAAGGCCCCTAAGGGTCCAAGCAGCACTGGCACAAGGCCCAAACATGGTATTCAGCCCATTTTACAGAAACTCTTTCTAAAACACATAAGTATCATATAGTTTCAACAAAATATGCAACTTTACAGTTGCTATAGGACGGACTAAGTCAAAATCCCCAACGGTGCACGCCCACACGCCCGTCACCTAGCATGTGCATCACCTCAAAATAGTAAAATGATATGAAATCCGGGGTTTCATACCCTCAGAACTAGATTTACAACTGTTGCTTACCTCAAACCGGTCAAATCTCTACCTAGAGATGCTCTTGCTTCTCGACTCGGCCTCCAAATGCTCCGAAACTATTCACAATCAGTATATTACTATCAATATACGCTAATGGAACTAATTCCACAAGAAAAACTATCAAAATAGACCAAAATCCCGAAATCGACTCAAACCCGGCCCTCGGGCCAACGTCTCGAAATCCGACATAAAATACAAAACTGGAAAGCCCATTCACTCACGAGTCCAACCATACCAATTTTATCAATAATCCAACCTCATTTGGTCCCTCAAATTCCCAAATCAAACTCTCCAAAATCCCAAGCCCTAACCCCTCATTCTCATCCCTAATTTCCACTAATTAAATTATTAACAAGAGAAAATCACCATAAACACGAGTATTAGAATCAAGCAACTTACCTCACTGATATCCCCTTGAATCCCTCTTCAAAATCACTCCCAAAAGCTTCAAAACCGACTGAAAATGGTGAAGAATAGACCAAAATTCGCGAAGTGTGCAATTTATACTTTCGGCCCAGGCCTTTCTCACATGCGGCCTATTTTCCACACCTGTGGTCAAAACCATCGCACCTGCGAAATTCACTTAAGCCCCTCCGCCTCCGCACCTGCGCCTAGATCTCGCACCTGCGGGCTCGCAGGTGTGGCCAAATCCTTCGCACTTGCCCTCCAGCTTAAGCTCCCATTTTCCGCATCTGTGCTCCAGTGCTCCGCGCCTGCGACCTCGCACCTGCGTATCCCCTTCCCCAGCAAAAACCAGCTATCTCACAGCACCAAAATAAATCCGTAAACCACCCGAACCACACTCGAGGCCCTCAGGGCCTCAACCAATAATACCAATAAGTCACATATCAACATACGAACTTGGTCGAACCTTCAGAACACTCAAAACAACATCAAAAAACAAAAGTACCCTCGGATTCAAGCCTAAGAATTTTTGAACTTCCAAATTCTGCAAATGACGTCGAAACTTACCAAACCACATTCGAATAACCTCAAATTTGCACACACGTCACAAATGACACTACGAACATACTCCAACTTCCAGAATTTCCATTTCGACCCCGAAATCAAAATTTTCCACTGCAGACCATAATCGCCAAATTTTTAATTTCGCCAATTCAAGTCTAATTCTACCACAGACCTCCAAATTACATTTCGGACGCGCTATTATGTGAGGCTAGAATACATAGTTTAACATGTTATATACCTTACATTTTATGTGCGTTAATGATAAAATACACTTTTTATGTGCATAATGGAGTCTATTTCATGTGTAGGTGAATTGGATATGGCAACCGAGCTAAATGGATGCAAATACATCAAAAATACGCTCAAGAGGCGAGGAGGAGTGCACCGGGCTATAGCCGGGCGCTAGAGCTGAAACGCCTGACCCTGCCTGGCATTAGCCAGGCGTTAGAGCTAAAACGCCTGACCCTGCTTGGCGTTAGCCAGACGTTAGAGCTGAAACGCCTGCCTTAGCCTGGCGTTAGCCAGGCACCAGGGCCCAAACGCCAGGCCTCTGTTCCGGCTAAATTCGAGTTTTTGAAGAGTTTAAGTGTTTTCCGGTTGGAATAGAAGTCCCCTACACGTTTAGGGTTTGTCAAAAACATATAAATAGACCCCAATGCACAACTTGAAGGGATTCGAAAGAGAAGGAAGCCATTGAAGTGAAGAACAACGTGTGGATTAATACTCAGTGAAGCAAACATTGATTTTCATACTTTTTACTTATTATTTTGTAGTTCAATTATGCAAGTTATTTTAGAATTAATTCTTATGAATATGAGTAGATAATTTTCTCAACCTAGGGTTTTGGTGGAACCCGTTGGGGGATAAACTTATTGTGATATTAATATAGTTTTGATTGGTTGATTAATCTCTATTTGTTCAACTACGTTCTTGTTGTAGTTGATTGAAGGGCCCTCAATTAGCTGTTCCTATTTATTATGTATCTACTTGAGAGAGAGTGCATATTTAGGTAGTTGTTTGAACAACATCACTCCCGGAGTATAGACGAAAGTCATAACCGAGGGTTTAGAGGTTGGATTAGAGATAACGATACCTCGGGTGCAATCTAAAGTGAACTGTAATGCAATCTAGCTAGCGTAACTTGAGAGAGTGCGTCTAGTAAATTATCATAATTACTTGAGAGAGATTTATGGTAGATAGAGTGTTCATGATTGATAGAGACAACTAATCAAACTATAAGAAGTATCCGAGAAGGAAGTTCACCAACGGGGGAAACCATAACCTTAGACCTTTATCATAATTGTTTACAACACATTGTTAGTAATTGTTAGTTATTATTATTGTCAGTAGAATTAGTTAAACATCACCAATTTATACTAAAAAGTCTTGAGAGAATTGATTGAGTAAAAGTTGTGTATTCTAAAGACTTGATAATACGTAAATTCCCTGTGGGATCGACTCTGGGCATAATACCCCAGATTATATTTGCAACGCCCGTTTAGTCTCTTATTAGACATAGTTGAGCGTGATAAAATTTTGGCGCCGTTGCCGGGGACCTTACGGTATTATCAATTGAGTTGGAAGAAATACAAAATTCTGAAATATAGCCAATTTTCTTCAAATTTTCGTTTTCACATTGAAAGTTTAACGTTTGCTAACGTGTTGCAGGCGCATGCCTAGAAACTCATCGAAGACTGGTGAAGTAATTGAAGCCTTATCAGACCTCGAGAAAGTTTTCAGGGCCATAAACCGGACCAACCAGAAAAGCAAACATCAACCACAAATTGAACAAATTGAAACTGACATGGAAGATCCACACAACCAGAATAATCATGGGGATGATGTGGTAGACCCAGTCGCTCAAATAGGGGCAGAGGCTCCTTTATATGACTGGGCACAACCCACAGCTGAGAATTTGGCCACATCAATACTGGTTCCTCAGATACAGGCCGAGTTCTTTTAGATAACAAATAATATGTTGCACCTATTGCAGAACAAAGGGCTATTCTCAGGGTCATACATTGAAGACCCCCAGCAGCACTTGAAAAACTTCCTGTCAATCTGCAAAACGCAGAGGCAACCTAACGTTACTCAGGAGGCAATAAAACTGTTGTTGTTTCCATTCTCAGTGAATGGTGCTGCCCAAGCTTGGCTAAACTCACTCCCCATCATTTCCATTACCACATGGGAGGAGTTAGTTAAGCAATTCGTGAACAAGTTTCACCCACCCAACAAGATTTCCCAACAAATCGATGAAATCTTAAGCTTCCGACAGAAACCAGCGGAAACCTTACAAGAGACATGGGGGCGATTTAAGGGTATGTTGGTTATTTTTCCACATCATGGTATTCCAGAGCAAATGTAGGGGCAGCGTTTCTATATGGGTTTGGCAGATACGGTTAAAGCAAATGTTGATGCTTTAGCTGGTGGAGCATTCCTGAGCAAACCATGGAGACAGAGTCAAATCTTACTTGATAAAATGGCACAGAATTCAGGATGGACAACAAGTAATGCACCTATTACTCATGTGGTTCATTCAGTGCCATTTGACCCATCCAATAATATTGCAGAGAACGTGGCCACCTTGATAACACAAATGAGTATACTCACTAAGAAGTGGAGGAATCAGGACAAAAACAGCAAGTACATATCGTAGACACAACCAATGGGGGATTATGCACATCATGCATTAGTCAACCACTTGGTAACCACTGGAATGCAGAATGTGATAACCCTCTTCATCCAGAAAATATGAATTATGTGACAAATTATGAACGTCAGAGACAAGGGGGGAAACACTGGGGTCAACAAGTTCAACCATATAGGCCTCCTCACCAGCAGTAGAATAGTGGAAATATGGGTGCCATGAGACCACAAGGCAATGCATCACCATATCAGAGACCGTACGGTTATAACCATCAAAATCAACAACAATCATACTACCCTCCTCAACATCAACAGGGGGAAGGAAAGAAGATGGGGTTTCACGGTTGGAAGCTATGATGCAACAGGTGATTGGGCCAAATACCAAAATCAGTGAGAGAGTAGATGCACATGATGCAGCTATTAAAAATATTGAAGTAC
>MDKI01109361.1:0-26225 GCA_005239505.1 Nicotiana paniculata | reverse complement strand
TATTTTTTTTTTATTTTTTTTTGTATATTCATGTACAATCTTAATTAAATTTAAGCTATATTTCTTATATATATTTCACATGTCTAAGTATCATCTTAATTGAAGATGTATTTTTTATGTATATATTTTGTATATTTATACGTGTTAATTCAAAGTATATTTTTATATATACGTATTGTATATATTAACGTATATTATTATCGAAGTAAGATCTTTATGTTAAGAAAGGAAGAACTAAGTAAGAGAAAAACTTAAGAAAGATAATTAAGAAGAAAATGAATGGAACAAATTTAAAAGATATATTGGCTTCGACAGAAAACAAAACTAAGAAGACAAAGAAAAAGAAGGAAAGCTAATAGATAAAGAGGGGAAAAAAGGGCATGATTTTTGTATAAAGAATTATTAACTTTCCATTCAAATTGTTTATGTTTAGAAATTAATAATTAAATATTTTTATTTAATGGAGCTGTGTGCTATAAATATAAATATTTTTTTTCCATATCTGTAATATTGGATTTTATGTTAAAAATTTATTATATTTCTTTTAAACTGTAGTAGTTATGTAAAGTCGTATCAAGAATCAGGGCTGAAACATGCTCAAGACCCAGTAAGCTGGCTGATTTGCCAATTACTAGCCCGTATGCTTTGAACTTCAAAATAGGGCCCTGTATTGCTTTATACCATGAAGACCAAAACATCCACTTTTACACCTTTGAGTTAGTCATTGAGAGCCAGTTTGATTGTCAAGATCTACAAATTTCAATTATAAAGTTGAAATCCATAACATGGATAACAAAAAGAAATTTTTTGATCTACAGTTCTAGTGTAACATTCGAAAAGACTTACCCTCAATATATTGAGGCATTTGATATATGACATGTGTTTTTCATTTAAACTTTAAAGTTAACTAGTATATATGTATTTTCCCCTCAATATTTTGTCACTTAATGATGGTAATCTAAGTTGCGGCTCGTGTCATGTCAGTAAGAAAGTATATTAAACTATATATTAATTTACTATAGTTAAACTATAAATTGAGATGATAATGTGTATCTCTTAACTACACATTAGCAATAATAATATATGTGAAGGCACTAGTAATGTATTCATTGGTTGGTATAAATATGAGTGAGAACAAATTGTGTGTGTCCCAAGTTCGATAAGTAGTTTGCCATCTGAGGGACAATATTGTACTTATTCTCCGAAAATAAACGGCTCCTAATTGGCTCCTGTAACACATAACTCTAAGCCAAAACTGATACGTCTCTATGCATGTTCCCTCTTAGTTGTCAATGTCATTGTTTGCCCCGAAATTTGAGTAACAATTAAATTTATATCCAGATTTAAAAAAAACGTAATTTAATCCAATACTAACTGATAAACAAGATAATAAATGAATAAGTTAAGTGAATCAAAACTAGTGTATGAGCGCCTCGACCTCGAGCTACGATGACCTTGAGGAATACTAGTATGAACAGCAAAGTAAAAGAAAGATAATAAAGTTAAGGAATAATTCTAACGAGAGATGAATGAAAAGTAAGATTGTATTTGCCAATGATTGATTATTTTTACAAATGAATGGGCTCCCCTTTATATAATAGGGGAGTCCTAAATAAGGTACATTTCCATTTCTAGAAAGGAATCTAATTTGTACAGATGTCTAACCCCCTAGTACGAATTCGTACAAATCTATTCCGAAATTTACGCCTTGAATTTTGTGCCACTGCGGGAATCTCGCCCATTCTATTACAAATCCATAATGGCATTATCTCGAGATAGGCTATATTCGGCCCGGGTATTGTTCTCTTTGATCTTCGAGCCTTGCACTCCGTCATCAGACTCGAGCTCGATTTACTGAGTTTGCTTGATCCATTTCGAACTCGGGCTCGGGGCAACCCCTCGAACCTATGAAATCGGGCGTACCTGATTTCAACCGTATACAAATAGTCCTCGCGTTTCTTAGAATAAAATGATAAGAAAAGTTTTGATCCTCGAGTTTCCGGAGTACCTGATAATGATATCATCCTTGTGACGTAAGCGTTCGAAGTGATTGAAACGTTCCGTCGGTACGTTTACCCAAAACATTAAATGCTTGACAGTGGTGGTCGACCACTAGTACTAGCGAAACGTCACCGCTCTTCTATAAATACAGGGTTCCCCCTCTCATTAAGAACTTTTACTTCCCTTTCGCAACTCCTCTGAACTCCTCTTCTCTTCATCTCTTTCTCTTCCGCCACCAATTTTTCCGCCCCTTTAACACTAAAAGTTGTCAAATCTTATTTCTTTTCGCTTCCTTCAACCGGAATCAATGGCTAAACCCTCTAAAATTGTTCCTCAAAAAGAGGGAACTTCCTCCTCTTCTTCCTGTCCGACCGGCGGTAGGGTGTCGGCCCTCCACGAGATCGTTCTCGATGGTTGTACCTTAAAGAAAGACTTCTCCGTCGAAAATCCTCCCGATGTCCCTGGCCGATGTGAGCACGCTTCGAGGTACATTTGTTCGATAATAGAGAAACACCTTGACGCTGTGAGAAAGGAATGTGGTTGGGGGGATGGGGTCGTGTTACAGATCCCCACCCATGAAGAGAACATTACTACCCACGTGGAGGACTTTTTAAGTGTGTACACTTACCTCTTTACGTTGGGCCCCCTCGATCCAATCGTGATCTATTTTTGCAAGAGGTACCAAGTTACCCTCGGCCAAATCCACCTGTCTCTCTGGTGGATAGTGATAATGCTTCGATACTTCACTAGCAAGGCCGAGGGGCTCGAGTTTACCCTCAGCCACCTTATCTGTTATACCGGCCTCAATGTTTTCGAGGGTTGATCAAGCCCCAACGCCGGTCGACCAAATCTTTCTTTGCCAGCAATGATGAGGACAAAGATTGAGGCTGGATGAGCCGGTTCATTCGAGTGAGGACCATTAATATTATCCCCGGGGAGCAACTGACGTTCCCCGAAAAGTGGAACTTCGACCGTAAGTGGAGCTTGTTTCCTCAGTGATTTCTGCATTTTCACTACACCTTGCATAATGTTTTTTCCTTTATTTGCAGCGGTCCCTTGGATGCCCCATGCGATCCCCGACCTCGAGGACTGGGTCCGAAAGCTAGCTGCTACCTCCTTGTATGACAAACGCAAGTGTCGTGACTTGTCGAAGGGCAAGTGGGAATCCAAACACCATGGTAAAATCTTTGATACTTCCTTCTTTATTGGAGATTTTTCCTTCCTCATACTTAATTTTCATCTGTGCAGGCATTGGCGATTTTTCCGAAATGAGGCCAGCCCTTCCCAGGGAGAAGATGGAATCCCTGATTCCAAAGCCAAAAAAGGACAATAAAAGGAAAAGGGCGTCGAAACCCGAAGACCCTCAAGATAAAGCAGGGCCTACTCGGAGAAGCAAGAAGAACGTCATTCATGTGGACATAGACTCAGCCCACCGGTTCATGGATGATGAAAATGATGAGGTCGAGGATTCGGCTCTGGTAACCCGAACCAAAAAGCCGGTCGAGGCCATTAAATCCTGTGATCCAGAGACCCTGACTCGAGGAGAGGAAACCTCGAAAGAAGGAAAAAAAAGCTCCCGAATCACCCGAGGTTATGGTTATTCCCCGGCCTTCGATGAGCACACCAAAGAAAATGGATTCTGAGATCCCCATGACTAAACAGAGCGCTTCGGGCGACCTGCCCAGTGCCGTGACAATGGGCCATTCTTCTCCGTTGCCGGCTTACTTCGAGGAAGCCATAAGGGATGCTCGGGCCTTAAGAACGCTTGACTTGGGTGGAGTCCCTAGTGAAGATGATCATTTCCAGGGTTGTTTTACTGGGGTCGATGATGACGACCTCATCGACGCGTCTTCCTTATTCGAAGAGGCTTATCGTCTCTTCTCTAAGGTAAGCTTTGATTTCTTAACATTACAATTTCCTTTTTCCCGCCTTACTTTAACTGACAGCTCTTTTTCTTTGTAGGATTTTGCTAAGTTCAAGGCCGATCTGAGCTAGTAAGAGGTTGAGATGAATAAGTCTTTGGGTGAAGGGAAGACCCTGAGGCTTCTTTATGATCAAAAGGAGGAGGAGCTCGAAGGTCTACGGGCAGAGTTGACCAAGGTTAGAGAATATGAGGCCGAGCTGGACAAGCAGGTAACTATAGTTTTGAAAGAGTACGGCCTTTTCGTCCCGACTTTGGAAGCTAATACTTCGATGTCTCAACTACAGCAGAAGGTGGAGATGATGGAGCAGCTTCGAGGCGAGGTTGATCAAGTTAATGCTGAGTGCAACCAATGGAAGGAAAAGATGGACCGCCTTGCTGCGGGGAAGGAAGTTGCACAAACCAAACTGGCAGCGGCCGAGGCTCAGCTCAGGAATGCCAAAGAGAGCAGTTCATCCTAGGCCGAAAAGATCGCCGAGATCGATGCCAAACTTGCCAAGACCGAGGCCGAGGTTGCTGAAGCCAGGGCCGAGGTCAAGAAGACACAGATCACGGCTGATAAAATTGTTGTCGTGTATTTGAGGGACACCGAAGATGCTCAAACACAGTTGAGGGAAGCTGCCGATCGGGAAAGGCGAAGCAATGACTTGGCCAGTTGCCAATCTCGAAGAGAGACCCTCAAAGAGATTCACGCTAGAAGCTTCGACCTCACTGAAGAAATTTCTCAAGCAAAAGCGGATGAGGTCGATGCCAGGTTTCTCATCTCCTCCTCCGATAATGATGACGATGGTGAAGGCATCCAAGGCGGGTCCGATAATGAAGAGGGGCCCGAAACAGAACCCACTGCCGATGAAGAAGCTGCCCCCGAGGGAGAATTCATTTCCGAAGGAGAAGCTGCTCCCGAGTTGTAGATAGAAATTTTTTCTTTCCCTTTTGTATTTTCTTTTTGTTGAACCCTTGTACATATCACTTTTTTGAATATATAAAAGAATAAAATTCTTTGAATGCCTTCTCAATATTTCTTTCTTTACAATTTTCTGCAATAATTTTATTCTTTGAGTGGTGTATTCGAGATTCTGTCTCGGATGGTTTCTTTGAAGTTGTCGGGTCGGGTTCGAATAAGGTTCAATCCTTCGGGGCATATACCCTTTGTGTTGAATGACAGGTCTTCGAGCCATAAAAATGTTTGTTTGGGCTCGAGGTAATCGAGCCCTTGGGTTCGGATGGGGTGAGAACGAAGTCTCGAGCCCTTAGTGTATCGGGCCTTAGGCTCTTTTAAGTCGGGCCATTATGGCCTCTAAGAGATGGCTATTTATTTCCCTTTTTCGGCTAAAAAGACTTAGTGAAAATTTTTATGTTTGTTCCTTGGCACGCATCTTTTACCCATTGGGTTTTTTTGAGGATTTCGTGTCGATCGGAACCCCCTTTGGTTTCTAATGCCTTAGCACAAGTTTGTGAGTAGGTAGTTTTGATACCTCTTGAGGTTTTCTCGAGGGCTGATTTTATCGAAGCCCTTTGATTATTTTGCCGAGGGTAACCTTTATTTAACCGGGGTTTTCGAAGTATTTGAAGGCATTTAGTTAATAGCGGAAGTCGGACATCTCCGAACCGCATCATTTCGGCCGTAGCCTTTTATGACCGTAGTCTTTAATATAGCCGTAGCATTCGGGTATGTCTCTTGGACTTGTTTCCTAATAGCATTTCAAACTTGTTCGGAATGTTAGTGCCCGAGTGTGATGGCCTTGGCCTTTACGTCAAGGGATGACTCTTTGAGGTCTTATGAATTCGAGTTTATATAACTCGAATGTGTTGACTGCCGATGACAGTCGCCGAGTAGCCGAGGTGTATTTGTGTTTTGGCTCTTGAGCCTTTTCTCGTATAGAATCATAAGTATGGAGCTCGTATAGTAGCAAATTTCTTCAAGACACAAAGTGTTATAATATAGAAAGGATGCTTCTTTAAATAACTCATTCATGCGTACATGTTTTGCCATCGGGGCTTGGTTATTCTATATGGACACGGTTCATTTGACCGTTTGGCCCATTATAAATTTTTCCTGTCGGGACCCTTTTAGGCGTGAAGTATTTTCCTTGAAATGTTAGTCCTCGAGGGTCGCCCCCCAGTATTTGAGGTTGACTGAAAAGAAGCCTTGGATAATGTTGAATTCCCCTTAGGTAGCACCTAGTTGTTGCCTCGTAAAAACCTTGCCGGAAAAACCCATTGGGATAAAACCCAATCTAAGGAAAAAAGAGTGCAACACATGCTTTAAAACCTAAGGTCTTCGCGTAGAGGGGTGTCTCAACGTCTTCGATCGAACACCTGCAATGAGATAGTCTTGAATACAAATGGAAAAAGGAGAAAATCATACCTTAGCAATAATATCGTTTGAGCCACGATACATTCCAATTGTTTTGCAATTGTTCGCCTTCCATCGCGCTAAGTTTGTAAGATCCTTTTCCGACGACTCCGATGACTCGATATGTTCCTTCCTAATTTGGGCCTAGTTTCCCTTCATTCGGGTCTCGAGTATTGAGGGTGACTTTCCTTATAACTAAATCCCCGACTCCAAAGTGACGAAGGTTGGACCTCCTGTTATAATACCTCTCGATCCTTTGCTTTTGTGTGACCATTCGAACAAGTGCAGCTTCTTGTTTTTTTATCCAATAGTTCAAGACTAGTGTTCATAGCCTCGTGATTTGATTCCTCGGTTGCATGCTGAAACCTGACGCTAGGTTCCCTGACCTCGACTGGAATTAATGCTTCGGAACCATACACAAAATATAATAGAGTTGCTCCCGTGCTGGACTTTGATGTCGTTCGATATGCCCAAAGAACCTAGGGTAAAACCTCTCTCCATTTCCCCTTAGCGTCACTCAACCTTTCCTTCAAGTCTTGAATAATAGTCTTGTTCGTGGACTCGGCCTGGCCGTTTGCGCTTGGGTGATATGGCGTCAATAATATCCTCTTTATTTTATGTTCTTCGAGGAACCTTGTTACCTTGCTGCCGATGAATTGCTTCCCTTTATCGCATACGATTTCAGCGGGTATCCCGAACCTACACACGATGTGATCCCATATGAAGTATATGACTTATTTTTCTCTTACTTGCTCAAATGCCTGCGCTTCCACCCATTTGGAAAGGTAGTCAGTCATAAACAAAATGAATTTAGCTTTACTTGGTGCCATTGACAGGGGGCTGACGATGTCCATCACCCCCTTTCATGAATGACCACGGGGATAGGACTGAATGGAGTTGTTCACTGGGACGATGGATCATCGATGCAAATCTTTGGCATTTATCGCATTTTCGAACAAACTCCTTAGTGTCTTTCTCCATGCTATCCCAGTAATAACCAACTCTAATAATTAGTGAATCAAAGAGTCAGTGCCGAAGTGGTTCCCACAAGTGCCTTCGTGGATTTCTCGCAAAACATAAACGGTGTCCCCCGGTCCTAAGAACACTGCCAAAGGTCCATCGAAGGTCCTCCTGTACAATGTTCCGTTCTCATCTAGTGTAAATCGGGCTGCTTTAGCTCATAGGGCTCTCGACTCTTTAGGGTCTGGGGGGAATTTTCCGTGCTTCAAATACTCTCGACATATTTATTCCTCCAATCCCAAGTCAAACTTGTAGAGTTTATCTCGGCGTGACCTTCCTCGACCACATACCTCGACAACAGGACAACAATCCCCGGGACAACATCATCTTCTTAGACTAATGAACCCAAATTCGCAAGCGCGTCGACCTCAGTGTTTTGTTTCCGAGGTATATGGTCCAACATCCACTCCTTAAAGCGGTGCAATGTCACATGTAACTTGTTTAAATACCTTTGCATTCTATCTTCTCGAACCTCGAAGCTTTTGTTCACTTGGTTCACTACCAACAGTGAGTCACACTTGGCCTTGATGACCTCTGCTCCCAGGCTTTTGGCTAATTTGAGACCTGCAATCATGGCCTCGTACTCGGCCTCATTGTTAGTTAACCTAGAAGTTTTGATAGATTGTCTAATAGTGCTACCCGTAGGTGGTCTCAAGATAATGCCGAGATCGGACCCTTTCATGTTCGAGGCACCATCTGTGAAGAGGGTCCATACCCCTGATGATGTACCTCACTTCAATAGAAGTTCCTTTTCTACTTCGGGTACGAGGGTAGATGCAAAGTCGGCTACTAAGTCTGCTATAATTTGAGATTTGATAGCCGTACGGGGTTGATATTCAATATCGTACCCACCGAGTTCGATGGCCCATTTGGCCAATCGGCCCGAAAACTCGGGCTTATGCAAAACATTTTGAAGTGGATAAGTGGTTAACATACATATGGGGTGACACTGGAAATATGGCTTCAATTTTCTAGATGTGCTTATTAATGCAAGTGATAACTTCTCTAAATGCGGATACCTGGTTTCAGCATCTCCTAAGGTTCGACTTACATAATAAACGGGAAATTGTGTACCTTGCTCTTCTTGAACTAGCACGCCACTTACCACTACCTCGGACACAGCCAAGTATAAGTATAGTTTCTCATCCTCCTGCAGGGTGTGAAGTAGAGGTGGGCTCGATAGGTACCGCTTTAATTCCTCCAACGCTTGCTGACATTCCGGAGTCCATGCGAAATCATTCTTCTTTTTTAGTAAAGATAAGAACCCGTGACTCCGATCTAATGACCTCGAGATAAATCGGCCCAAAGCAGCTATCCGTCTGATTAGCCGTTGTACAGCTTTCACACTGTCTGCGACGGTGATCTCATCGATGGCTTTAATTTTGCCGGGGTTGATCTCGATCCCCCTATTTGACACCATGAAACCCAGGAACTTTCCCGAGCCGAATCCGAAGGCGCATTTCTCGGGGTTGAGTTTCATGTTGTATTTTCTCAAAACCTAGAACATTGCCTGCAAATGAGTCAAATGGTCCTCTACTTATAGGGACTTAACTAGCATATCGCCAATGTAAACTGTTGCTCGAACATTTTATTAACTAGGCGTTGGTATGTAGCTCCCGCGTTTTTTAGCCCGAAGGGCATTACATTGTAACAATATGTTCCACACTTGGTGATAAATGGGGTCTTTTCCTGGTCCTCCGGGTTCATTTGAATTTGACTGTACCCTGAGTAGGAATCGATAAAGGTAAGGATCTCGTGGCCGGCCGTGGCGTCGATCATACGATCGATGTTAGTCAATGAAAAAGAGTCTTTAGGGCATGCCTTGTTCAAATCCTTGTAATCTACGCACATTCTAAGTTTGTTTTCTTTTTTAGGAACTGCGACCACATTGGCTAACTATTCAGGGAATTTCAGTTCCCTAATGGATCCTATTTTGAGAAGCTTAGTTACCTCTTCCTTTATGAATGCATGCTTTAATTTGGACTGGGGCCTTCTCTTTTGCTTTACCGGTCTAACCCGGGGTCGAGACTTAGCCGATGTGTTGTTATCTCCGGTGGAATCCCTGTCATGTCTAAATGGGACCAAGCAAAGAAATTTATGTTATTGATAAGGAATTGAATGAGTTTTTTCCTGAGTTCGGGGGTTAATCCCTTTCCCAGGTATACCTTATCACCTGCTCCAGCTCATCGACCGTTGACTTTGTTGCATATGATTCCTCGGGAATGATGAAAGCTCGAGGAGTAAGGAAATCCTCTTCCTCATCCTCGATTACCTGTTCCTCGGGCTCGATCGAGGCTGGGGACGGTGATTGCTATTTGGCCAACTACTTGTTTTTGATGTTCGATTTTTTTGAGGTCGAAGGTGTTGGTGTCAAATCATGAACTGCAAACATCTCCTTTGATGTGTGTTGCTCCCTGTAAACTGTTTTCACACCATCTTTTGTTGGAAACTTCATCATTTGGTGAAGGTCCGATGGCACCGCCCTCATGTTATGGATCCACGGCCTCCCGAGCAGTGAATTGTACCTCATGTCACCTTCAATGACATGAAATTTTGTGTCCTGGATGGTCCCGGCTACGTTCACTGGAAGGATTATCTCTCCCTTTGTTGTTTCACTAGCCATGTTAAAGTCTTTTAGGGCTCGAGATACAGGTACAATTTGATCTAGCAGTCTGTGCTGCTCTACCACCTTCGACCTGATTATGTTTGACGAGCTACCTGGATCCACAAGAACACGTTTAACTTGAATTTTATTTAGCAAAATAGAAATTATCAGGGCGTCGTTGTGTGGCCGAGAGAGTCCTTCTGTATCCTTGTCGTTGAATGAAAGGGTGCTTTCGGGTATGTAATCTCGGGTCCGTTTCTCTATTGTAATCGACACTTTGGTGCGTTTGAAAACAGGTCCTTGTGGGATGTCGACCCCACCAACGATCATGTGGATGATATGCTGAGGTTACTCTTGCTCATTCTTTCTATTTGCGTCTCTTTCTCTGAAGTGATTTTTGGCCCTATCACTGAGGAATTCTCGAAGGTGACCTTCGTTGAACAACCGAGCTACCTCTTCTCTCAAATGTCTGCAGTCCACGGTCATATGGCCATGTGTACCATGATATTTACTCATCAAGCTAGGATTCCTTTGAGAAGGGTCAGTTTGTATAGGTCTGGGCCACCTGGTGTATTTAATCCTTCCAATGGCCGAAACGATACCCGAGGCATCGACGCTGAAGTTATAATTCGATAATCGTGGTGCTTCTGCGGGATCGGTGTACTTCTCAAATCCATTCTACTCATGAGTCCCCGAGAGTTTTGCACTCGATTATTTCTTCGATCATTCCAGGGGGGATTGCGTCCCAAACTGCTGTTTCTTCGATCTGCAACATATGGCTGGTACCGTTCTCTGTTTGACCTCGGTTCTCTGTCAATATCCCTCAAGGCCTTTACTGCCAATTTATTCGGGTGAATTGACCCCGAGGGGGCTCCCAACTGGTCGTCCTCGACCCTGATCTTTGATTGGTAGCGATTATGCACGTCCACCCATGCAACAACAGGGTATTCAACCAGGTTTTGCTTCAACTGTCGTGATGCTATCGAACTTCGTTCATTCAACCCTTGTGTGAAAGCATGAACGACCCAATCATCAGAGACCGACTATAACTCCATTTGTTCCATCTGAAATCGGTACACAAACTCCCTCAACATTTCATTGTCCCTTTGTTTAATCTTGAAGATGTCCGATTTCCTCGTTGCAACCTTTATAGAACCAGTATGTGCCTTTACAAATGAATCTGCCAACATGGTGAATGAATCGATAGAGTTTGGGGGCAAGTTGTGATACAAAATCATTGCTCCCTTAGATAAAGTTTCCCCAAATTTTTTCATCAAAACGAACTCGATCTCATAGAGCAACGGGCGAACCAACATCGACTGGCTATGCAATCGGCACTACCCCGGGGTTAAGTGGTGGTACACCGGCCCCTGAAGCAACTACATTATCATTTTCCCCGTAAAATCCGAGACCATCACTACAGTGTACAGCTTTGTTTTGCGAGTTCGACATGTTTCAACCTGAAAATAAAGAATCTTTGACAAGAACAAGTGTGAAAATAACGTACGTTATCAAAATCAGCACTGGAATAATCACTATTATCTTTAGCCCCACGGTGGGCGCCAAACTGTTAACACTGAAATCTGAGTAACAATTAAATTTATATTGAGGTCTTAAATATACGTGATTTAATCAAATACTAACTGATAAACAAGAAGATAAATGGATAAGTTAAGTGAACAAGTTAAATCAAACCAATGTATGAGCTCCTCGACCTCGACCTCGAGCTACGATGACCTCGAGGAATACTAGTATGAACAGCAAAGTAAAGGAAAGATAATAAAGTTAAGGAACAATTCTGATGAGAGATGAACGAAAGGTAAGATTGTATATTCTTTGCCAATGATTAATTATCTTTACAAATGAATGGCCTCCCCTTTATATAATAGGAGAGTCCTAAATAAGGTAAATTTTCATTTCTAGAAAGGAATCTAATTTGTACAGTTGTCTAACCGCCTAGTACGAATTCGTACAAATCCGTTCTGGAATTTACGCCCATTCTATTACAAATCCATAACGACATTATCTCGAGATAGGCTATACTCGGACCGGGTATTGTGCACTTTGATCCTCGAGTCTTGCACTCCGTCATCAGGCTCGAGCTTGATCTACTGAACTTGCTTGATCCATTTCGAACTCGAGCTCGGGGCAACCCCTCGAACCTATAAAATCGAGCGTATATGATTTCGACCATATTCAGTCATAAACACAAAAAAAATAAAAATAAAAATGAAAGGGAATCCAATACAGCAACTTTCAATCCTAAAGAAAAAGAAAGGAGAGTGTATTAATAAAGTCTGTACAATATGGATAATTGAAGAGAGAGATAAGGGCAGAGCAAATGTATCCTGAAGGAATATATAAATAACAAGATGACCTTAAAAACTCTTGAAGAGGCAGATGTCTCTCATAGCAAGAGCCAAGACTGATCATAACTTTTAATGGTCGTTTGTTTTCAATAATCTGTAAGACTGTAACCATACATTACTTTGAAAAGTGAAAATGGACAACACATTTGTGATGTATCTGTGTGCTGTTTTGTTAGGTATTTGGCTTTAGTTTAAATGGTGGAAGCAAAGAAAAGAATAAATTAACAATATTCAGAATATCAAAAGCCACCAAAACTTTGGATCGGCCACCCCATTCCCGGGGATGTGGGACTGTGGGCAGCTAAAAACAAAAAAAAGCCATATAGTCATAATTTTGTGAGGACAACAACGTCAGATTAATGAACCAATCTTCACTTATAACTGGCTAGACCAATATTTGCCAACTTGCTAGGGCAACTTGTACATAAAAATCCAATCAAATAAAATTGAGATCAGACTAGTTAGGACCTACTTCTCCCCGGGGGGGCCATATATATATATATATATCCATACGCCAATCTTGGAGAACATATATTGCACGTAGAAAATAAATAAATTCTTTCATAAGATTGGAAATTTGCACAAAGCTAGCAAATTAAACCACAAGGGCTGGCCCCCTCCTTAGAGCAAAAGAAAAAAAGGAGGATAATGTACGTACACGCTACTAATAATGGAGACTATATTGATTGAGATTAACACTAAAGACATATTCAAGACTAAAACTCGGTTGTTTCAGAATTAGCGTAATTTTATTATGGGATTTTTTTTTTTCATTTGTATACGTAATCAAACCGATAGTCAATTAATTTAGTGCAACATTCAGAACTCATCTAATTCGTCTCTGATTGATGTGGAACTTCCTTTTTTTGCTTCTATACAATTTTTTTTTTTTTTTGGTTAACCCAAAACCAAACAAAGAAATAAAGGCAGGAGAAGTTTGTTAATATGGAAAAGGGACGGCATTAAAAACTGCGGTAAGGTATATTGTTCTAGCTTTATGATTTTCAATGCAAATGAATTGCTTAGGATGACCACGTCATAGGGAATGATCAGATCAAATTATAAAATTCTTCATATTTCCTGTTATTATTTTTCTGGTAATTAGTGCATCTCAAACATACGGGAGAAACGAGTTTGAGTAAATTGTATTATATATATTTTTTAATGACGCCACGTTAGCTGGAATGACTTTGAAGTTAATTAGAGCAAAGGCCAGCACATACATGACGTTAACAATATTTACAATCACTAACGTACTTTTCAAACATTTGGAAATACACCACTTATTTAATGTAGGTTTAATTTAAAAATAATATCTCAATAAAAAAATAATAGTAGTAGTCCGTAGTATATTTCTTTATGATGCCTGCGTATGCACCAAGAAGCTTGGAATTTGTCGTGGTTGGCCATATTCATATATACTTGTATTCAATGACAAAGACTCTAGGTGATATCCGCGTCACAATTTCTACTCTCCTTTTTTGGCTCTTCGTTTGGATATATACACACAAAAAGGACATAATGACTTATCATATTACTACCAGTACTCTATTTAATTCCTGCCCCCACCCCAACCTAATTTTCACATATTCCTCTTTCACGCCCATGTGGCTTTGTTTCTTGCGCTTGGAACACAATCCCTTCCTACCATGACAATATCTTTGTATTTCAGTTTCAGTATCATTTTGGAAACAATGTTTTGCAGTCTTCACCTTGGAGTTATTACGCTAGGTTTAGTGATAGATTCCTAATTTTATTTTTAAAAATTTAATTCGGATGAAGTTTGGTTTGAAGATAAAAATTTATTTGAATATAATTTTTTTGAAAAAACATGAAACGTAACTTATATTTATAAGTTCTAAAAACTGTTAAAAATATCCAACAATGTCAAACAAACAAACTTGCCAATCCTGTATTTGCAGAACCTTCATCGATGTCGATCATTATTATTATCACAAACCATAGTCCTGAACATAGATCAGCTTGGCACAAAATCATCATTTTTATAATGAATTGCATAATGCACTGTCCTAAAACCATAACCTAATATTTTAATATTAACTGCTAATAATACAATTACTAGCTACTACAATTCGTCAAATTGCAATAATATTACAAGATTCATCCGTCCAAAAAAATTATAGTAATTACCTAGTGGATTAGTTGGGTCATAATAGATGGTCAGTTTTTTTTAAAAAACATAAAAATTTGGAGTAATTTTTAAAATTGTTATAAAATCCAACGGTAATGTTTTGGGCCAAAAACAAGTGTAGATAGTTTTGGAATTTGAAATTTTGTTTTCAAAATCTATCAAGATATAAATAAAATCTATAAACAAACAGATTTTACCAAATAATTTTTTAGAAAAAACTTGGCAAAATCTATGACCAAGCGAGGTTACTTTATTTGGATTCCAGTTACTTGGTGACTCTGCTGTGTATGTTTCGCATAATAAGATTGCAGCTTCATATATAAGATAAGAGAGGAAGTTCGCAATAGTTTAACGACTCACAAAATAAGTCAAATGTTATTGATTTCTTTATTGATTGATTCATAGTTGCTTTTCTTGTTCTTTTTTCCGAGAGGAAGGGAACAAAAAATAAAATAAAAGAAGCTGGTGGAAACGTTCATGATTCATGAGGACATGAGGAGCTTGGTGGAAGCAGCATGAGAAGCTCCAAACCATATAAATACAATTTGAGTTTTAACGTTTATACACGCCAATATAAAAGAAATTTTTACATCAAATCAACTGCATAAAAGATAATTATAGGTTGATATTCATGTTTACCATCGAAATTGGATAACAATTGAATTTGTAAGTGGTTTTAAGGATACGCGGATTAATTTGATACGAAGCGATAAATTAAGTCAAATGAACAAACAAAGACGAAATAAATTCAAACCACACGGGTAAGATAGTTCCAACCTTAGTGAAATATTCGGTCTCGATCCGGGCTCGCCATGACCAGCACGGATGAGCAAGAGAGAGAGCTAATAACAAAGAAAATAATAATATATTGCTTTGGAATGCGTTTACAACGTGTGCAATGAATAAAAATCATCTCCTTTATTATAGTGGGAGAGTTTCATCCCTAGTACAATTCTAAAAAAGGTAAAGAACTTCTTTTTCGTCAATCATCGATCTACTGTCGGTACGGGCCGAGATCCGCACCGTGATATCTGGTCGAGCGTGGATATGACGGCCCTTTGTTAGTCGTGTGCAATCGTTCAGTAATGCCTTTCCGGGTTCTCGGAGCTCGAACCGAATCCGGGGGTGAGGTCTTGGCGGCAAGCGCTCTATTCGGGCCTTAACACGAGAGGTATACCTGGCAGGTCCAGTACATGACAGCCCTCTGTTTGTCGTGCTATATACCCGACAGTGTTCTTCAAAGTCGTTCAAAGCTAGGACCTATTTACGAACCAAGACTCGATGAAACTCTTGCCCTGACTTCGGTCCTCCGTCATCACGTCTCGAGCTTGACTTATTTTGTCGGAGATCGGGGTGCACCATGAGCCCGATTTTACCCGTAAACAGATAGTTCCCCATTTCTCGGTAAGTAAGCGGAGAGAAAGAACATGAGATTCCGATTCTTATTTCGACACATAGCGACACAAACGACAAAACATCTGAAACGTCTCGTCAGTCAAGTCATAATGGCATTAAATGTATGTCAGTCGCCGGTCGGCCGTCCCTGAACGTGAAATGTCGCTGAACTCCTATAAATACCCCCTCTTCTATCCATTTTTCACGTTACATCAAACCTTCTACCTTCGTACCTCTAGAGTTTCAATATTCCCTAACGTTTTTACCCCGGTTACCCAAGGTTCTTCAGCCCTTTGCAAAAAATTTTACTCATCTCCCACTCAAGCCAACAAGTCTAATCTTTCAACTTTCGCTCTTTCTCCATCTCTTCCAAGCTTTTTCTCTCATAACAACGGCAAAAACCTCAAAATCTGTTCCTCAAAAAGATGCTCCTTCCTTCTCGTGGCCGACTACTGAGGTCGAGGGGACCGTCCCCGATACGGTTGTTTATGAACCGGCAAAAGATCCCCTCTTGAAGATGTTCGTTCCCGGTGGTTGTTCGATCACCGGGGACTTTAAGGTTGAGATGCCTTCTTCTATTAAAGTTCGGTGTGAGGAAGCCTCGGGATTCATTTTCTCGATTACCGAAGAATCCTCCCTACAGTCTGAAAAGACTGCAACAGGGCCGACAAAGACATAGTAGTCCCCGACCCTGAAGAGGCCATTACCACCCATGTCGAGGGATATCTAAGTGTTTACACTCATCCCTTTACATTGGGCCTAGTATACCCGATTATCTTAGACTTCTGCAGGAGGTATAAAGTGTGCCTTGACCAGATTCATCCATCACTGTAGAGGATCGTGATCCTCCTCCAATTTTTTGTGAACAAAATCGATGGGTTCTCGTTCACCATCGATCACCTACTCCGCTTATACAGTCCCTAAATCTTTTGGGGGGACTGATAAAGCTAGTACGTTGGGCCAGAAAAGCCTCGTTCTCGAGTAATGATGAGGACCAGGATCAAAGTTGGTAGGGACATTTTGTTCGAGTCTGGACCGTCGACCTGGTACTTGCCGAGTGGAGGCTGTTCCTAGAAAGGTGGAACCCATCACGTAAGTATTCCCTTTAAGCGTCTATTTTATGACTTATCTTCCTTTTTATTGTCGGTACTTGTTACATTGTAGCCCTTTCTCGAGTTCCGAATGCTATCCCTCGACTCAAGGAGTGGTTCGAGGGTATTGTGTCTTAGATGCCCTACTCCGAGTGCTCATGGCGCAAACTTTCAAAAGGATGTTGGGAGGCCCGTTCCCATGGTAAGGTTATTTTCTCGAACTCTTTCTTCTAACATCGCGTACTTATACCCTTTACTCTTTTTTGTAGGTTTGCCTAAGAACGTAGAACTTAGGCCTTCGGTCGTGGACGAGGACTTTCCTCTTGAGTCTCCTTCTATAGGGCAAGCCGGAGAGAGGAAAAGGAGGAGGGCCCCGAGTTCCCCGAGCTGAAAGAAAAAGAAAACAAGGAGAAGGCTGGTGCGCATGCTAAAGGAATACACAAGCTCCCGAGTACCTACTTTGAACCTGCTCCATCGGCTCAAGGACGAGTCCGAGGGGGAAGAGCATTTTATTTCTATAGCCCGTGAGTCCTCGCCCCTCGAAGAGCAGGGGGATGTTAAACCAAATACCCAGGAGGCCGATCTTCCTCAGGGCAAGGAGGATGATGAGGAGGCCGAGGCTGAGGCTTCCTGGGATGCGGGCAGTGCCCCGAAGGAGGCACTTGGTGTGATAAACATCACTGATTCACCCTCGTTTACCGAGTCTATGTACAATGAGGCCTAAACGGTGAAAGAATGACCCAACGAGAGGGCTCACAGAGCGGACGATCCCCTTCGCTGTTGTTTTGATGGTGTGAATAATACCGCCACGGAAGTCATCATCGGGATAGGTAACTTGGAGGTACCGAGGAAAGGTTCGTCCTCGGGGGAAGGTGGGCCAAACTCGAGCCCAAGGTTGGTCAACCGGTTGCTTGCCCCGAGCGCGGATCCAGGTCGGAAGTGATCAATTATCATTATCGTTCTGGAGGATTCCCGGGTTCTTTCCGCCCCCGTAGGTATAGCCAGTTACCTCCGGTGTCTGGTGACTGAAGAATATTGGCCAAAGAGAATAAGGTAGACTCGCCATGACTGTTCAATGAAGCAAACAGGCGCTGAACCGAATAACCATTTATAATTCCTGATAATTCAAATTTTTCCCTGATATTCGAACTAGTTTTTTGGTAATTCTAATATCCTTCCTTGTATTTGCAGGCCTCGGTGCTCCACCATGAGACCTTCCTCCGGTACTCGAATGAGTTGAGCCACTACGAGGTCAAAGCCAAAGAGCTTGCTGAAAAAAATAAACATGTATAAACTTCTTAGCGAGCAACATGATGGTGAAATCAAGAGCCTCTGAGCCGAGTTGGACGCAGCTCAGAATGAACATGCTGCCTATTGGAATAGGTAAACATATTTTAAGTTAGTGGTTATGATCTAGACACGGTGTCTATCGGTCAGAATCCACAGGTCCAGTAGAAGCTTGATCGGATCGACCAACTCTGGGCCAAAATGGATGTAATCAAAGCCGAGGTCGAAAGGTGGAAGGGAAAGATGGATCGTTTGGCCTTGGATAAGGAAACATCCCGGAAGAAATTGGCCTTGGTGGAGGCCCAAATTCGATAGATAGAGGAGAAGGCAGAAGCGAGATCTTAGAAAATTAAGGAGCTCCAGTCTCAACTAAGCTCGGTTGTTGCTGATCGGGAAACCCTCGCCGAGGAGCTTAAAGCAGCCAAGTCAGTCACTGAAATAGCTAAGGCCGATGCTGATGAGATGGTGGCCCAGTACAAATCCGATTCTGAGGCTGCTCAGGAACGCTTAAAGGCCATAGGCGATCATGCAAAATGGTAGTCCCGGAGGGAGGCTCTCGAAGAGGTTCATGCCCGGGGGTTCAATTTATCGGTCGAGCTTTAAAATGTTAAGAGGCTCGAGGCCTAGGCCAAGAAATTGGCGTACCCCGAGGATGATGAGGATTCCGATGGTTCGGACGAATTCGAGGACGGGGAATATTCCGGTGGCCCCGGTGGTGAGGATTAGGCTTCTTAGGTGCCTTGTAATTTTTTACTTTTTGTAGATTTGTATTTTGTTGAAGCCGTTTTGCTTTTAAGGATTTTTTCCCTTCGGCACTTTTCAAGCTTGATTCTTTTTTCTTTTTTCTTTATGAGCAAAGATTTCGGATGACTTAGCATGTAATAATTAGGTCTTATTCGGAGGTTTGAACATTGTTCATTTTCGAGACTATTTTGCTTAAGGCTCGTGAGGGGGATTGCTTTGACCGGAAGCTTTCCCCGAAATGTTCACTTAGAATTTTTTATAATTTTGCAGAGGGTAGCTTTCGAACCGGTTTAGAAATTTTGAAGGCCTTATATTTTTGTTATGGATCTCAGACGTCTCAGAGTTATTCTAAGACGGCCGTAGACTTTAAGTTCGGTATTGCCCAATGGGCTTGTTACCCCAAGTTTCCGAGCTTTCCCAAGATAATAGTCCCCGAATGGGGATGGCCGTAGCCTTTAAAGTTCAGGCATTGCCTAATAGGTCTTGTGCCCCCGGGCTTCGATAGCCCAGGCCATCTGAGCTTGTCTTTGGATGACAGTCCATGAGTGAGAGTGATCCTTTGAACTCGGATAGAGGTGGACCTTGGGCTCTATATCTTTAGGGAACCGAATGTAGAAATTTTTAAGAGACAAAATATTTATCTGCAAGGTAGAAACTATCTTTCATTTCTGTGCGTAATATACAAGGTTACAAATGTGTACATTCCTTGTGTCAGAGGGTGGTCTATGTGGGCACAATTAATTTGACTGTTTGTCCCTTACAGTAAATCTTATCCACCGAGCCTAGGTAGTTCGAGCATAAAGTTTCTCTCCTTTCCAAAATCATTATCCGAGGGTGATGGACCTCAGTATTGGAGTCCTATCATAGAGAGGCCTCAGATATTGTTGATGTGGTCTTTGACTCCGGTCTTCGATTCTAAGTTAGCACGATCCACCGTTGCCTCGTTAAAAACCTTACCAGAAACCCCATTTGGGACAAAACTGGTCTTAGGAAAAAAGAGTGCAACGCGAGCTTTCAAGCCTAATAGCCGTATCATCTCTTGATCGCTACCTGCAAGTGTTAGTCTAATATGTAAAGAAAGTAAATGAACAGCGTCGTACCTCAACAGTAGTATCATTTTAAGTGGGCCACGTTCCAGTTGTTCGGTATTCACTCACCGTTCATAGCTTCGAGTTTGTATGATCCATTGTCAGTGATCTGGATAATTTGATATGGACCTTCCCAATTCAGCCCCAGCTTCCCCTGGTTCGGTTCTGGGTGCTCAACGTCACCTTCCTTAACACTAATTCCCCGATACTGAAGTGTCGAAGGTTAGCTCTTCGATTGTAATACCTTTCAATTTGTTGCTTTTGGGCGACCATCCGGACGAGGGCGGCCTCGCGCCTTTCATCTAGCAGTTCTAGACTCATACTCATGGCCTCATCGTTTGAATATTTGGTCGTATATTGGAACCCAAGACTCGGTTCTCCTACTTCGACCAACATTAGAGCTTCGGCGTCGTAAACCAACAAGAACAGTGTGTCCTTGGTACTGGACTTCGAGGCCGTATGTTATGCCCATAGGACTTCGGGCAAGATTTCTTTCCATTTTCCTTTGGCATTCTCGGAGTATGATTTTGTTGGTGGACTCTCCTTTCCCGGTCCCACTAGGGTGGTAGGGTGTTGATAGGATCCTTTTGATCTTACGGTCTTAGAGAAATTTTCTTACTTTGCTGCCGATGAACTATTTTCCATTGTCGCAGACGATCTCGGCCGGCATTCCGAACGCCTGGGCTTCCACCCACTTAAAAAAAATAGTCAGTCATAAATAATATGCCCATGGAAGGGGGTCGACGATGTCCATCCCCCATTTCATGAATGTCCAAGGTAACACGGCCGAATGTAGTAGCTCCCCGGGCTGATGAATCATCGGGCCATGACTTTGACATTAGTCGCATTTTCGTACAAACTCCTTTGCGTCCTTTTCCATGTCGGTGCACTAATAGTCGGCACTGACTATTTCCCAAACTAATGATTCGGCGGCCGAATGATTTCCGTAGGCGCCATCGTGGACCTCCCTCAGAACATACTCAATATCTCCCGGTCCTAGAAATATTGTGAATGGGCCATTGAATGTTCTTCTGAACAGGGTACCATCTTCGGACAAGATGAACCGGGCCGCCTTCGTACGCATAGCCTTCGATTCTTTAGGACTCGAGGGCAGTTTTTCGGTCTTCATATACTCTATATATTTGTGTTGAATCAAGGCACTGCATGGTTTTGAAGATTGACAAATACCAACTCAGTTGAACCAGGTCCATCAGGGCAAACATAGTCAAACAGACTCATTGGCATGAGAAGAGTCCATGCACAGGAGATAAACATTATATGTGAACTAAGAGGTTATCTAGAACTAAGAGGTTATCTCCTAAGCGAAAAGGTTGCAAATTGATAAGAAGATGGAGTATGACTTCAGGTAGGACAGAATCGAGATCAAGGAAGTTGAGATAAACTCAAACTCTTCCACCAAGGAAGAGTTGTATTAGAACTGGACGACAATGTCTCAACTACTGATTCTATAAAATGTTGAAGCATTCCTACTGAAAAAATAACGCACAAACACATAAGTGAAACAAGAACTGAAAGCAAAATTACCAAAGCAATTTGGCAAGAAGAATCCTTGTGCGACACAAAAGCTACTTGAACTAGCTAGAAGAACCAGTTCCATCTGTTGTCTTTTGAGTCTAGTTGTTTGTAGTAGGTGATTACATATTGTATCTTTCAGCTTTATCAAGAAGCAATTGTAATAGGTACACACTGTTCAAGTTAGAGTTAACTTGAAGTTTGTCGCAAATAGCTAGAGGCTAGTTTGCCACAAAGGGATTAGAGTTAGTCCTTAGGTTTACAAAAGAGTTTATTTTGTAAATGTTGTTTGGCTCATTGACATAGTGAAGAGTTTGGGAAAATCTTATTGGGAAGTAGGTCGTGATTTTTTCACCTTGAGCCAGGTGTTTTTCCACGTAAACATTGTTGTGTTCTTTATATTTTACAATCACTTTTCCGTAAACTGTGGAAGTTGGAACACCAAGAAGAACCATGTTCTTCTATAACGACAGCACTTAAAAATTGGACACCACACAAATCACCCCTCCCCCTCTTGTGTGGTATTGACGTATAAAATATCAATTGGTATCAGAGCGGGTTATCCTTGAAAAGGCTAACACCTTGGAAAAGATCAAAATGAGTTCACCACCTGGAAAATGGGAGGGTCAATAAACTGCAAGGCCACCACTCTTTAATGGCCAGTATTACTCCTGGTGGAAGAACAAGATGAATGATCACCTGATTAGAGAAGACTATGAACTTTGGGACATAGTCACTGATGGTCCTCTAGCCACCATGAAGAAGACTGTTGAAGGAGAAGATGTACCAAAAACTAGAGCCGACTGCACTGCTGAGGATCTAAAGAAATGGGAGAAAAATGCTAAGGACAAAAAGTGGCTAGTTTGTGGACTAGGTCCAGACGAGTATAGTAGGATTCAAAGTTGCACCACTGCCAAAGAAATATGGGATACCTTACAAGTAGCTCACGACGGAACACCTCAAGTAAAAAGATCAAGAGGTACTCTACTATACTCTCAGTATGAAAACTTTACTATAAAAGAAGGAGATCCAATTCAAGAAATGTACACAAGGTTCACAACTCTGACCAATGAACTTAAATCTCTTGGTAGAGTCATTCTTGAAGAGGACAGGGTAGAGAAGATCCTGACAAGGGTCTTACCAGTTTCCTGGGAAAGTAAAATCACTGCTATCCAGGAATCCAAAAATATGGCAACCCTCAGATTGGACGAGCTAATTGGAAACCTCATTGCCTATGAACTTAGAAGGCAGACAATGAAAATGGATGCTCCAAAGACGAAAAGGGGTCTAGCACTGAGAATTACTAAGGGAGTAGATATGGAGGAAGATGAGATGACCATGATTACCAAAGAATTCAGAAACTTTCTCATAAGGAAGAAGTCCATCTCTAGAGGTGGAAACTACAACAAAGCAAAAGCTCCAGAAAGGCCAACCAACGAGGGATGCTACAAGTGTGGAAAGACTGATCACCATATTAAGAACTGTCCTCAGTGGGAAGTGGAATGGAAAAAGGAGAGGTTTGAAATAAGCAACAGGAAGAAGGAACTGGTCCAACCCAAGAAAACCACAACAAAAGCTATGGCTGCCCCCCTGAGGGGAAAGCTCAGATGAAGAATCAGAAGATGGTGAGAATGAAGAACAGGTGATCAGGGTAATTGGCGAATCTGATGAGGAATCATATGAAGAACCAGAGGTAAGTATATCCCATCTCAAAAACAAAATAAAGTTCCTATCTAAAGAAAAACTCTCTGAGTTGCTACTTGATTTCATGGATGATTCCGAAGAAACAACCAAAGAGAAAGATCAACTCTCTAAAGAGTGTGCAATGCTAAAAGCAAAATGCATGAACCTGGAAATCAAAGTAAGTGAATCTGAAAAGAAAAACACTGTCTTGATGAACCAAGTTCATCCACTCGAAACTAAGATTCTAGAGCTAAAATCTGAAATTTTAAAATTAAAGCTAGGAACTAGTAAAAAGGTTGTTGATCATTCTTATATCATGTTAGAAGAAAATGTGGGGAAACCAAAGAATAAGATGTATACTACGGATAAACAGATAAGGACTCTTAAAGAAGAACTTGGTAAAGTCAAACATGAATTAGATCGAACTTGTAAATGGAATAAATCATCTGATGCCTTGGCATGGCTTCAAGAAAATCATAGTAGCAATCGGAGAGGAATTGGCTTTGGGAGTAAATTGCCCAAGTGGGGTCCCAAAAGCAAGTATCTAACTCTCCCTGAGAACAAAATTTGCACCCACTGTGGTAAGATTGGTCACTACAAAATTGAGTGTACTGCAAAAGAGCAGGCCAGTCAAAGAAATGAGAGTTTTGTTAAAAGAAAAAATTGGTTACCAAATTGGGCTAGAAAAAGCTTAATTCACCCTTTCTCTCATAGAAAAGGACCCAAATTAGTTTGGGTTCTTAAGACTAACCCCTGATTTCTTTTTGTAGGTTCAAGTGAGAGGAAGCAGCCAAATTTGGTACTTGGATAGTGGCTGCTCAAAACATATGATAGGGAACAAGGAACAATTCAGTTCACTTGAAAACCTCAAAGGAGGAAATGTCTCATTTGGAAATGGAAATAAAGGTGAAATTATCGGGGTTGGTAAGGTAGGTAAGGATGAAACGCGTTCCATTGAACATGTGTACTTGATAGATGGCTTGAAATATAGCCTGATCAGTGTGTCACAATTGTGTGACAGAGGTAACTTAGTTGCTTTCACTTCCACAAAATGTTTTTTGATTAACCTGCTTATTGACAAGATTTTTTTGTAGGGAAAAAGAATGAATAACATCGATGTCATAGACTTGTCCACACTATCAGAAAATGAACTCACTTGCTTAAGTGTGTTGGACAGTGATCCCCTTCTTTGGCACAAAAGACTTGGTCACGCAAGTCTAAATCAGCTCAACAAATTAGTCTCCAAGGACTTAGTGGTAGGGCTTCCTAACATTAAGTTCAAGGAAGACAAAGTTTGTGAGGCATGTGCAAGGGGGAAGCAGGTACGATCCTCTTTCAAAAGCAAGAAAATGGTCAGTACCTCCAGGACATTGGAACTGGTTCATATGGACTTATGTGGTCCTATGTGAACTCTGAGCAGAGGTGGTAAGAAATATGTAATGGTGCTAGTTGATGACTACTCAATCTTCACTTGGACCTTATTTCTGACATCTAAAGATGTAGCATTTGATATGTTCACTTCATTTGTTAGAAAAACTTAAAAACAGTTAGGAAATCAACTAGCATCAAGAAGATCTGATCATGGTACTGAATTTGAGAATACAAAGTTTGCTGAATTCTGTGATGAACGTGGTATAAATCACAACTTTTCTGCCCCTAGAACACCACAGCAAAATGGGGTTGTTGAAAGAAAGAACAGAACTCTTGAAGATATGGCTAGAACCATGCTTCTTTCTAGCAAACTACCTCATAGCTTCTGGGCATAAGCAATAAACACTGCATGCTACATAATAAATAGATGCATGACCAGGCCACTGGTAGAGAAAACTCCTTATGAATTACTTAAAGGGAGAAATCCCAACATATCCCACCTTAGGGCTTTTGGATGCAAGTTCTTTGTGCACAACAATGGCAAGGATTCGCTAGGTAAATTTGATCCCAGAAGTGATGAGGGAGTATTCTTGGGATATTCATGACATAGCAAAGCTTATAAAGTATATAAAAAAGAACTATGTGTGTAGAGGAGAGTGTGCATGTTGTTTTTGATGAAACTAACACTCTTTCTGAGAGACAGGAACCAGAAGATGAGGAGCTTGGACGGTAAGAAACAGTGAACAAAATGAAGCAATCATGGAAGATGGACCAGATGATGGACCAGGTCCAACTACCCCAAGCAACATGAGTGGGGGAACTCAATAATAATCACTCTGGACCTTGGCCTGATCCTTCTCCACAACAATTGGTGCTCAAACCACACAGATATCAAAACTCTCATACTCTTGAGAACATCATAACAGATTTGGCATCCGTAATCAAAACAAGATCATCCTTGAAAAATCTGTGTGCGTTTGATGCCTTTCTATCCTTAATCGAACCAAAGAACATTGCTAAAGCTCTACAGGATGCTGACTGGGTAAATGCCATGCAAGAAGAGTTGAATCAATTTGAAAGAAGTCAAGTATGGCACCTAGTACCCAAACCACTAGACAGATCAGTGATTGGCACAAAGTGGGTCTTCAGGAACAAACTCAATTAGGATGGAACGGTTACAAGAAACAAGGCCAAACTGGTTGTCCAAGGATATAGTCAAGAAGAAGAAATTGACTATGATGAGACCTTTGCACCTATGGCAAGACTGGAGGCAATCAGACTTCTTATAGCATTTGATGCATACATGGAATTCACTATCCATTAGATGGATGTAAAGAGTGCTTTCCTTAATGGCTATCTAAAGGAAGAAGTATTTGTCAAACAGCCTCCAGGTTTTGAAAGCAAGGAGACACCTGACTATGTATACAAACTTGACAAGGCTTTGTATGGACTCAAACAAGCACCAAGAGCATGGTATGAGCGACTATCGAAATTCCTGCTAGAACATGGATACAAACGAGGTAAAATTGACAGTACCTTGTTATTTAAGGAAAAAGGTAAGGATCTCCTGGTTGTGCAAATATATGTGGATGATATCATATTTGGGGAA
>ML344415.1:0-15114 GCA_005239505.1 Nicotiana paniculata | reverse complement strand
ATCCCCCAACGGGTTCCACCAAAACCCTAGATTAAAGAAATTAGCTAAACATGTTCATAAGAATCAAATCCAAAATAACTTGCATAATTAAACTACAAAGTAATGAATAAAAGTTGTACAAATTGATGTTTGACTTCTCTTCAATGGCTTCCTTCTCTTTCGAATCCTCTTCAAGTTGTGTTTTAGGGGTCTATTTATATATTTAGTACAAACCCTAAACGTGTAGGGACTTCTATTCCAACTGGGAAACACTTAAACTCTTCAATAACTCGAATTTAGCCGGAACAGGGGCCTGGCGTTTGGGCCTTGGCGCCTGGCTAACGCCAGGCTAAGGCTGGCATTTCAGCTCTAACGCCAGGCAGGGTCAGGTGTTTCAGCTCTAACGCCAGGCAAGGTCAGGCGTTTGGGATCTGGCGCCCGGCTATAGCCCGGTGCACTCATCCTCGCCTCTTGAGCGTATTTTTGATGTATTTGCATCCATTTAGCTCGGTTTCCATCTCCCATTCACCTACACATGAAATAGACTCTATTATGCACATAAAAAGTGTATTTTCATCAGTAACGCACATAAAATGTAGGGCATATAACATGTTAAACCATGAATTCTAGCCTCGCACCAGTCCTCTACTGGGGCTGCTGCCCTGGGTTGTGCCCTGCCCCTACCCCTGCCTCGGCCCCTCGTAGGAGCTGCAACAGGAGAATCGGGCTGCTGATTGATAGATGAGGAAGCACGCGTTCTCTCCATCTGCGAGAGAATAGAATCGAAACTCAATTAGCATTTAGAATTCAAATCGCACGACGGGAAAGAAGAGAAGTGAAGTTATTCCTAACTTTGCAGCCTCTGGGGATAAGTACAGACGTCTCTGTAACGATCCCTCAGACTCTACCAAGTTTTTCCGTGAGTTGTGAGACCATAGCAACCTAGTGCTCTGATACCAACTTGTCACGACCTAAAATCCCACCTTCAGGCCGTGATGGCGCCTAACGTTGCACCGGCAAGGCAAGCCAACGTGTTAACTGAATTGATTTATTAACAAGTGAAAATAAAAAATACATATTAGATAATTGAGATAAAGTGCAGAAGCATTAACCAAATCTAAATAACCATAGCTAATAACGAAGAAATCCCTTTAAGTACAAAACCTAGAAATGGAGTCACAACCTCACGAACCAGTCTAAGATTTGGCTAAAAACAACAGTTTGAAATAAAATGATATATCTGTCTGGAAACACATAGATGACAGAATGAAAGATAGACAGTAACGTCGAGATCCACGAACGCCTGCGGAACTACCTCGGTGTCATCTGGAATAGACTGAAGGATACTCCCCCTAACGAGGTCCACTGGGTCCGGCTGCGTAATCTGCACAACATAAGAATTGCAGGTGTAGCATCAGTACAACCGACCCCATGTACTGAGTAAGTGCCGAGACTAACCTCGGCGAAGTAGTGACGAGGCTAGGACACGACAACAAATTGTACCTGTGCATTTCAATAGTATAATAGAAAATAAACAAGAATACAGTTACGGGGAAGAACATACTGAGGATAAAAGGGGCAACAATTTCTAAAACAGTAGAATCAATACTAACTGGAAAGTAGAAGTAAAGCAAGAAATAACAACTCCAAACAAGTAAAATAGACAGGAGAAGGCACGGATGACCCTTCGTGCATAGCCTCAAAATCACACGGCACGGAATGCCCCCTCGTGCATACAAAATAATGACTCGGCACAGAATTTCCCCTCGTGCATCAATAATAATCAATCGGCACGGAATGTCCCCTCACGCATAAAAAATAATCAATCGGCACGGAATGTTCCCTCGTGCATAAATAATATAATCATCGGCACGGAATGTTCCCTCATTTATAAATAATATAATCATCGGCACGGAGTGTTCCCTCGTGCATAAATAATATAATCATCGGCACGGAATGTTCCCTTGTGTATAAATAATAATCATCGATACGGAATGTTCCCTCGTGTAAGATGAATATAAAAACATTAATTGATATGAAAGTTTAACAATGCGACATTTCAAATGTAGAGACATAATCATCCTAATTCTATTGTCCCGGCAAGGGACTCAGCTATAACCAATCTCACTCAGAAGTATCATATCAACAGTAAAACCCTCAACCGAACACATAATCAAGAACTTTCTACTTCATGAAGTAACCTCAAGGTACCACCTCCAAGGTTCCCAATAATTCTCAGCACAGAGGATATCAAAGAACATTAAATAACTCATCAAAACTCGACTCACGGGCATGTTTGACCACAACATATAGGTACCCGTCACCTCACCTATACGTTGCACATGAATTACACATAGCAAATAAGACTCTATACCTATTTCCTCAAGCTAAGGTTAGGCCAAACACTTACCTTGGCTCCAAGAATGCAAGTCAAGCCTCAATCACGGCCTTTCCTCTTGAATCCGACTACGAAACGATAATATCTAGACATAATTGACTTAATAACATCAATAATTATTCAATAACTCAATCCCAAAGCCTAATTATACATTTCCCATAATTCTTCCAAAAATACCAAAATTTGACCCCGAGCCCGCTTGGTCCAAACTCGAGGTTCAGACCAAAACCCGATCACCCATTCCCCCACAAACCCGAATATACAATTTGTTTTGAAACCCGACACCAAAATGAGGTTGAATTCCCAAAAATTTCCAAAAGCCCTAACTCTACCCAAAACCCCCAAAATTCTACCCTTGATTCCATGTTTTTAGGCCTAGAATCTAATAATTGATGAAGAAAATGGAAGAAATTAGAGTTAAGATTACTTACCTAAGTGGTTATGGAGGAAGAGAAGCTTGGAAATCGGCTATGGGGTTTGGAGAAGAAGGAGATGGTGAAAAATATGAAAATCCCGTAATAGCATTCTGTTTTTAAGGCTTTAAAATGACTGGGCGAAATAAGCCTACCCGATCGCAAAGAGAGGGCTGCGATCGCGGAGAGTACTGGACAATGACCATCACGATCGCGACTAAGCGACCACGTTCGCGTAGGGCAACACGCTACCCTGCCCCTAGATCCCTTTAACGCTATGTGATCGCGTGAGGCTCCTCGCGGTCGCGTAGAGCACTATCCCAGGCTCTGCGATCGCGTGAATCACACTGCAATCGCGGAAGGCAAATCACAGACCACCAAAAATAGCAGCACACCAGATTTTCTAAGCCTAAATCACCCCGATACCCGAATCTTACCCGAGCCCTCGGGGCTCAAAACCAAATATACGCATTATTTCAAAATCATCAGACGAACTTATTCGAGTAATTAAACTACCAAAATAACATCAAAAACAATGAATTAAACTCAAAAATCCACAGAATTTCTCAAACTTCATAAACTATCAAATTTTCAAATTTTGATCTGAAACACGTCAAACCAAGTCTGTTTCTTACCAAATTTTACAGATAATCCACATAACACATATTGAACTTGTTCCGGATCCGGAACCATAATACGATCTCGGTAACACAGATTTCACATCAAAGTTCATTTTCAAAAGTCTTTATTATTTTCATAAAATAATTTTCTTTAAAAATTCATTTCTCGGACTTGGGACCTCGGAATTTGATTCCGGGCATACGCCCAGGTCCCATATTTTTCTACAGACCGTCCGGGACCGTCAAATCATGGGTCCGGGTCCGTTTACCAAAAATTTTGACCAAAGTCAACTTTATTCAATTAATTATCATAAATTCAATTGTTTAACACATTTCCACATAAAGGCTTCCCGGCTACGCGCCCGAGTTGCGCATGCACATCGAGGTGAGATTAACGGAGGCTTTCGAGGCCTCGGAACACAATTTTTTCTAAATTTATACAAGATAACCTTTTGGGTCATCACAGAAAGCTCCTTGGACAAGAATGGAGGATTTGCCAAGAAGAGAATGAGAGTAAAAAGAGAAGAATAAATAAGGGATGTACGCCTAATGTAATAGGAAAGACATTCTCACTGATTATTTGTGGGAATTATATTATTAAATTTATTTTCTTGGTGGAATGTTCTTAACCAAATATAAAAATTCAAAATTTTGAGCTTCTCACTGCATCTGTAGGAAATATTAAAATAATTTTTTATCTTTAGATTTCCACCGTTTCACTGGGAAGAGTATAATAATTTTAGTAATTTTTGTAACGAGATTTCTCACTGATTCGGTAGGAACAAAAGTTACGCGCTTTTTTCCGCCAAATAATTCCCACCTATAATAGATCTGTGGGAAATTTCCTTGGGAAATTGGCATTTTTCTACTAGTGCTCATAGAAGAGAGTCCTAAATTAGAAATCAATCTTTTAGCCTTATAGAAATATTTAGGTATGTTGAAAGTTGGGTCAACTAGTTCACTCATAAGGCCAATGAAAGACGTATTCTCGCTTGAGAAATATTGGTATCTGATTTGATACTTAATAATCTAACCGTAACAGACAACTAAGAGCGCATACTCCCTTCACTAAGTGGATGACTAGCGGCCTCTAACTATTCATAAAAATATTTTACCTCTTCGTTAGGAGTTTGTTCAACACTTTCATGGGGTTCAAACTCGAAGTGCATCCCAAAAGCATCTGCAGCCATTTCATGGTATCTAGGATGTTGAATGTTATTCCCCACCGACCTACTACTTTCACCAACAACTATATTATGAAATACACCATCACTACCATCAAGCTCTCCATGACTAGTCCACAAAAAATAATTATCCATAAACCCTTTTTTGTAAAGATGAGTCTTAACATCCTCCGGTCCAAAAAAAAATGCAAACACTTGCATTTCACATAAGGACACCTAATCATCCCTCTGATTCGAAATGGTTCAAGTGACATACATGCCTAATAAATCTATTAGCCCCTTCTATAAATTCATTCCTCAAAAATCGACGATTAAGATAATTCCTATAATACATCCAACTATGATATTCCATCTACACAAAAAAACAAATAAATTGCATGTTATATTAAATGAGTATTCAAATTAATTTATAGTTTAAGTTACATAATAAACTTCACTTATAAAGTAGTTAATTTAAATAATTTGAGTGTATGTTAATTTAAAAGTTCTCATATATCTCAAATTAAGTTCTTTTCAAATTCAATTAGACCATTAACGAGCAATATAGTTGAAAGGCTTGCAAGACAACAAACACTAGCATTAATCGTAATTAGACTAATCATAAAGATTATAATTTATTAACACATTCAATTAGACTAACTCATTCAATTATAATTTGTTAACACATTCAATTAATATAGCATAATTAGTTAAGCCTAGTTCTCTAAAAGCAACAAACACTAATCGAACAATATTATCCCCTAAATTAATGTAACAACTCGGCCGGTCATTCCGAGAGTTTTAGCCCATTTTCCTCATTTATACTTCTTTAGGTGATGTTCAGCTGTAATGTATGGTATAAGATTGGTTGGTTTTGGTACGGGATGTGATTTTGGAGTCGGGGGTAGAGTTAGGCTTGAATTAGCGAAATTAGTAGTTTGGTGATTTTCAGTCAGTAGGGGAAATTTTGATAACAGGGTCGGAATGGAATTCTGGAAGTTCGAATAGATTTGTGGTGTCATGTTTGACTTGTGTGCATAATTTGAGGATATTCGGACATGGTTTGACTGGTTTCGCAGTCAATTGTGGAATTTAGGAGTTTGGAGTTTTTAGGCTTGAATCCGATATTCGATTTGATATTTGGTATTGTTTCAAGTGATTTTTAGGTTTGATTAAGTTTGAATGATGTTAGGGGGCATGGTGGTGTGGTTGGTTGAGGTCCCGAGGGCCTCGGGTGTGTTTTGGATGGTTAGCAGGTGAGTTAGCTGTTGAAAACAGGTGCTGGTGTTGTTGAGGTGAGTTTGCTGGTGTTTCAGGGGTTACTCTCTGAAGTTGGGAATAGGGACCGTGCCAGAGTATCGCAGTCAGTGGTGGTTCTTGGCGGGGGCAGCAGTATTTCCGCAGTCAACGGTGAAGGGTGACACGGACAGCGGAAAAGGGACCCGACCCCAAGAGCTGAAGACTTTTCACGGCGCGGTGGGAAATTCCACGAATCATGGAGAGGGGGGCACGGTGGCGGTGCTTTTTCGCGGTCAGCGTAATAGGAATCCGAGGGGTGCACTATAAACACGAGAGTCAGGGTTTTATTTTCATATTTTGACCTAGAGAGCTCGGGTTTCGGCGATTCTTCAAAGGATTTTCAAGAAATTTATCGGGGTAAGTGATTCTACTCAGTTTTGTCTAAAATGCATGAATATATCATTGAATTTATCATTTGATTAGTGAATTGGGATGAAAATTGGGGGGAAATAACAGAAACTTCATAAAATGGGTTTTTGAGAGTTGAAGGTCGATTCGAAGTAGGATTCTGATAAACTTAGTATGGTTGGACTCGGGATTGAATGGGTTTCCTATTTTTGTGAATTTTGTCGGATTTTGAGACATGGACCCGGGAGCCGGGTTTGACCAATTTTGAGATTTTTTATCTAAATTGATAGATTTCATATGGTATTAATTCCTTTAGCATGTATTGATGAATATATATTTATTTTGTATAGATTCGGAGTATTTGAAGGTCGAATCAAGGGGAAAAAGCATCGCAGACTAGAGTTTTGTCCGGTTTGAGGTAAGTAACGATTGTAAATCTAAACCTGAGGGTATGAAAACCCTGGAATTTCGTAATATTCACTATAATGAGGTGACACACATGCTAGGTGACGGGCGTGTGAGCGTGCACCATTATGAATCGTGACTTGGTCCGTCCCGTAGCGATTGTAGAGTTGCATATGTTGATTAAAGTTGTATAATAGATATGTGTTTTAGAACGATCTCTTACAACTTGGGCTGGATGCCATGTTTGGGGCCTTGTGCCTGTACTATTTGGACCCTTAGGGGTATTTTGTTACTATCCTCACGCTATTTTGATTTGAAAGCATATCCTCAGTCATGATATTTACCTATTTACTGTTTAATTCAATTTCATTACTCTATTTTAAAGTATATGAAAGTTGTTTTGGGTTGAGTCCCCTGATTTTACTGATATTCTCGAGTGGCTTGTGAAGTTTATGACTGAGTGAGGCTGAGGGCTTGATTTGTGAGGATATGATAGGCCGAAGGCCTGAGTGATTGGATTCCATGATTTGGCTTGATAGATAGAACTTGAGCTGAATGAGCCCTTCCGGAGTCTGTACACACCCCCAGTGAGCGTAGGTACCTACTGAGTGCGAGTGTCGAGTGCCAAGCGACGAGTGATTGGGGAGGCATGAGTGATGGTGAGGTATGCCTGAGGGGCTATATGAGTGATGGGGAGGTATGCCTAAGGGATTGTTCGTGAGTTGTGAGGCTTGCCCGAGGGGCTGTTGATGAGTGATATTTTGCCCGGGGGGCTTGTTTATGAAATTATTATTTTCACTCTATTTTTATATTGAGCCTCTATTAAAACTGTTGAAAAGATTTTTACATGTTTTCCACCGAAACTAGAGTTTTACGGGATGTTTGACTTGGACACTGATTTCATACTTGTTTCTTCACTAAGACTTTATATTATGAACTTTATATGCTTTTACTGCTCGTCATTGCACTCAGTATTTATTTATGATTGTTTCTTACTGAGTTGACGTACTCACGTTACTCCCTGCACCTTGTATGCAGATTTAGGTGTCACGGGATGTTCGAGTGAGTGCTGATTATCCTCAGCCGACTCTGGAGTTAGCAAGGTAGCTGCATGGCGATCGCAGCCTTGCTCTTCTCCCTCCTATCTTCCAGTAAATTAATTCTATTAGACTTATCTTGTCGTCTTGGTAGACAATATCGGACTTAGTGTTATCAGACTTGTATCGTAGATGCTCATGACTAGTGGCACCCGGGATCGGGATGCTATTTCTATATCTGTTTATTTTTACTTGTTCTGGATTGTCAAATGAATGTTTTATGATAAAAATAAGTTAGAAAATGAACAATTGAAAAGGATCATTGTATGCTTTGAATAACGAATTGGCTAGCCTAGTACCGCGATCAGTGCCATCACGATTGGGTAGTTTGGGTCGTGACAAGTTGGTATCAGAGCCTAGGTTACATAGGTCTCACAAGTCATGAGCATGTTCAGTAGATTCTTACAGATCGGTACAGAGACGTTTGTACCTATCTTCGAGAGGTTGCAGAACCCTTGGGAAAAATCTCACATTCTTGAACTCTTGTCCTGTGAATCCATTATTTACGGTAACTAAACTTCTATTGTTGCAATCTCTCACAGATCGTGATGACACGTGCTACAGGACAGGATGACCAGCCAACTGTTGGAACCATGAGGGGTCGAGGCCGCGGTCGAGGTCGTGGTAGGGGTAGAGTGTAGCCCATGCAGCAGCTGGGGCAGTACCTATAAACCCTCCCATTGATCCAGACCAGGTCTTAGTCGCAGATGCTCCAACAGGACCAGCTCAGGCACCGAATGTGCCTATCATTATCCCAGGTCTTCAGGAGACCTTGGCTCAGATTTTGACCGTGTGCACCAGTCTTGCTCAGGCGATCGTTGTTTCTACTATAGCAGCTACTTCTCCAGTCGGGGGAGGCACTCAGACTCCCACCGCGCGCACTCCTGAGGAGGTTGTTCAGGGACTTCAGACACCGGGGGCACCTCCAGCCCAGCCAGTTGCACCTGCTCAAGATTATGTGGTTCTCGTCATGCCTGATAACGAGCAGTGCCGGTTGGAGAGGTTTTATAGACTTCAGCCTCCGACTTTCAGTGGTGCAGAGGGCGAGAAGACTAGGGTTTCTTAGACAAGCGTCCGAGGATTCTCCGTACATCGGGTATTTTGGAGACCAGTGGGGTCTCGTTTACTACTTTCCAGTTCTTGGGAGCTAACTTTACTTGGTGGGAGGCTTATGAGAGGAGTAGGCCCGTTGGTGTAGCGCCCCTTACCTGGTAGCAATTCTCTCTTTCTGGAGAAGTATGTGCCACAGTCTCGCAGGGAGGAGCTGCACAGGCAGTTCGAGCAGTCGCGTCAGGATGATATGGCTTGTCATGCTGTTTAGTTGGTTCCTACAGATAGGGAGAGGATCTGGATGGCCTCACATATCAACTTCGGATTCTTATGACCAGAGAGAGGGTGTCAGGTGCTACTTTTGAGAAGGTGGTCGACATAGCCCAAGAGATTGAGTCAACTCATCGCCAGGAGCGCATTGAGAGAGAGGCCAAGAGGCCTCGGGGATCTGGTAGTTTTGGTGGTGTTCCTCCTGGAGATCAGTTTCATTATGGCAGAGGCCGCCCATTTAGGCCAGCTCAGTCATCTCGCCCAGTTCACAGTGGTGCATCATCGGGGCATGGTTCTCGTAGTTCTCATCCATGTCACTCATAATTCAATCCCCTTCCAGCCCAGAGTTTATCCCGTGCACCATCAGTTCAGGACTCCTCCATGCCAGGTTCTTCTATCAGTTATCCTGGTGCTAGGGGTGCCCTTTAGTCCTCGTTCCCCGCACCAGGGAGTTGTTTTGAGTGTGTAGGGTTTGGGAACATGTGGAGGTAGTGTCTTCGTCATCATGGGGGTTCATCTCAGTAGAGAAGTCAACACTCGACGTCAGCTCCAGTTACTTCACCACCCGCCCAGGCAGCTAGGGGTGGGGGTCTGGAAACTAGAGGCCGCCCCAGAGGGGGAGGTCGATCAGGTGGAGGTCAGGCCCGTTTTATGCACTTCCATCCATACCAGATGCTATGGCTTCAGATGCCGTGATCACAGGTATTGTTCCAGTCTGTCACTGAGACGCCTCAGTCTATTTGATCCTGGTTCCACATATTCATATGTTTCATCATATTTTGCCCATTTTCTGGATGTACCCCGTGAGTCTTTAGATACATATGTTCATGTGTCTACTCCTGTGGGCGATACTATTGTTGTGGACAGTGTGTATCACTCATGTGTGGTGTCTATTGGGGGTCTGGTGACCCGAGTGGATTTGTTATTGCTTAGTATAGTTGACTTTGATGTGATATTAGGCATGGATTGGTTATCCCCATGCCACGCTGTCCTAGATTGTCACGCTAAGATTGTGACCTTAGCAATGCTGGGATTTCCGAGAGTTGAGTGGAGAGGTTCCATAGATTATGTTCCTAGTATGGTGGTTTCGTACCTGAAGGCTCGACGTATGTTTGAGAAAGGTTGCCTATCTTATTTGGATTTTTTGAGGGATGTTAGTGCAGAGACTCCCACCATTGATTATGTTCCAGTAGTCCGTGATTTTTTGGACGTGTTCCCTGCAGACCTGTCGGGCATGCCGCCTGCTAGGGACATTGATTTTGGTATTGATTTGGTGTCAGGTACTCAGCCTATTTCGATTCCACCGTATCGTATGGCACCGGTGGAGTTGAAGGAATTGAAAGAGCAGCTTCGAGAACTCCTAGATAAGGTATTCATTTTGCCTAGTGTGTCGCCCTGGGGTGTGTCGGTTCTATTTGTGAAGAAGAAGGATGGTTCCATGAGAATGTATATTGATTATGGGTAGTTTAACAATGTCATAGTCAAGAACAAGTATCCCTTGACTCGTATTGATGATTTATTTGAACAGCTTTAGGGAGCGAGGGTATTCTCTAAGATCGACTTGAGATCCGGGTATCATCAGCTGAAGATTCGGGATTCGTATATTCCTAAGACATCTTTTAGGACCCGTTATGGCCATTATGGGTTCATGGTGATGTATTTTGGGCTGACCAATGCCCCAGCAACGTTCATGCATTTGATGAACAGTGTATTCTAGAGATATTTGGACTACTTCATTATCATGTTCATTGATGATATTCTGGTATACTCTCGTAGCCAGGAGGAGCATGTTCAGCATTTGGGAGTTGTTTTGCAGAGATTGAGGGAGGAGAAGCTTTATGTAAAGTTCTCCAAGTGTGAGTTTTGGCTTGGCTCGGTAGCATTCTTGGGACACGTGGTGTCCGGTGAGCGTATTCAGGTAGATCTGAAGAAGATAGAGGCAGTGCAGAGTTGGGCCAGAACGTCCTCAACCACGGAGATTAGGAGCTTCCTTGGTTTGGCAGGATATTACCGTCGCTTTGTGGAGGGATTTTCATCGATTGCATCGCCCTTTACCAAATTGACCTAGAAGGGTGCTCTATTCAGGTGGTCGGACGAGTGTGAGGAGAGCTTTCAGAAGCTCAAGACGGCTTTGACCACAGCTCCAGTGTTAGTTCTGCCATCAGCTTCAGGTTCTTATACCGTATATTGTGATGCCTCGAGGATAGGCATTGTTTGCATTTTGATGCAGGAGGGTAGGGTGATTGCCTACACCTCGCGCGAGCTGAAGACCCATGAGAAGAAGTATCTAGTGCATGATCTTGAGTTAGCAGCCATTGTTCACGCCTTGAAGATTTGGCATCATTATTTGTATAGGGTTCATTGTGAGATATATACTGATCACCAGAGTCTGCAGCATCTGTTTAAGCAAAAGGACCTTAATCTACGCCAGCGGAGATGGTTGGAGCTTCTTAAAGACTATGATATCACTATTCTATACCATCCGGGGAAGGCCAATGTGGTGGACGATGCTTTGAGTCGTCGGGCAGAGAGTTTGGGGAGCTTAGCATATCTTCCGGCAGCAGAGAGACCTTTAGCACTGGATGTTCAGGCCCTAGCATGTCAGGTTGTGAGATTGGATATATCGGAGCCTAGAAGGGTATTGGCTTGTGTAGTATTCAGTTCTTCTCTTTATGAATGTATCAAGGAGAGCTAATATGATGACCCACACTTGCTCGTTCTTCAGGACAGGGTCCGGCAAGGTGATGCTAGAGATGTGACTATTGGTGATGACAGTGTGATGAGGATGCAGGGTCGGATATGTGTGCCTAATGTAGATGAGCTTTGGGAGTTGATTCTTGAGGAGGCCCATAGCTCGCGATATTCCATCCATCTGGGTGCCGCGAATATGTACCAAGATTTGAGACTGCATTATTGGTGGAGGCGGATGAAGAAGGATATCGTTGGATTTGTGGCTTGGTGCCTCAACTGTCAACAGGTTAAGTATGAGAACCAGAGACTAGGGGGCTTACTTTAGATATTGGATATTCCGGAGTGGAAGTGGGAGCGGATCACCATGGACTTTGTAGTTGGGCTACCATGGACTCCGAGGAGGTTCAATGATATATAGGTTATTGTGGATCGACTGACCAAGTCTGCGCACTTCATTCCTGATGGTACTACTTACACTTAAGAGCGGTTAGCTGAGATTTATATCCGAGAGATCGTTCGTCTGCATGGTGTCCCGGTTTCCATCATTTCTGATAGGGGTACTCAGTTCACATCGTAGTTTTGGAAGGCCGTGCAGCGGGAGTTGGGTACTCAGGTTGAGTTGAGCACAGATTTTCACCCTCAGACGGGCAGTCTGAGTGCACTATTCAGATACTGGAGGACATGTTCCGCGCTTGTGTCATTGATTTTGGGGGTTCATGGGACAAATTTTTGCCACTAGCGGAGTTTGCATATAACAACAGTTATCAGTCGAGTATTCAGATGGCTTTGTACGAGGCCTTATATAGGAGGAGGTGTAGATCTCCGATTGGATGGTTCGATCCGGGTGAGGCTAGGCTCTTGGGTACAGATTTGGTGCAGGATGCTTTGGATAAGGTGAAATTGATTCAGGAGCGCCTTCGCATGGCGCAGTCCAGGAAAAAGAGTTATGCAGACATGAAGGTCTGAGATGTGTCTTTCATGGTTGGAGAGAAGGTTCTGCTGAAGGTATCACCTATGAAAGGTGTTATGAGGTTTGGGAAGAGGGGCAAGTTAATCCCCCGGTTCATTGGGCCTTTTGAGGTACTTCGGAGGATTGGGGAGATGGCCTATGAGCTTGCTTTGCCACCCAGTTTGTCGAGTGTGCATCCGGTGTTTCATGTTTCCATGATTCGAAAGTATGTTGGCGACCTGTCCCATATCTTGTACTTCAACACGGTTCAGTTGGAGGGTGATATGAATTATGATGTGGAGCGAGTGGCTATTTTGGGTCGGCAAGTTCGAAATTGCGGTCAATGGATATAGCTTTGGTGAAAGTGCAGTGGAGAGGTCAACCTGTGAAGAGGCTACCTGGGAGACCTAGACGGAGATGCGGAGCAGATATCCTCACATATTTGAGACTCCGGGTATATTTCTAGACTCGTTCGAGGAGGAATGTTTGTTTAAGAGGGGGAGGATGTAACGATCCGGCCGGTCATTCCGAGAGTTTTAACCCATTTCCCTCATCTCTACTTTTTTAGGTGATGTTCAGCTATAATGTATGGTATCGAATTGGTTGGTTTGGGTACGGGATGTGATTTGGGAGTCAGGGGTAGAGTTAGGCTTGAATTGACGAAATTAGTAGTGTGGTGATTTCCGGTCAGTAGGGGAAAATTTGATAACGGGGTCAGAATGGAATTTCGAAAGTTGGAATAGATTCGTGGTGTCATTTTTGACTTGTGTGCAAAATTTGAGGATATTCGGACAAGGTTTGACTGGTTTCGGAGTCAATTGTGTAATTTAGGAGTTTGGAGTTTTTAGGCTTGAATCCGAGATTCGATTTGATGTTTGGTGTTATTTCAAGTGATTTGTAGGTTTGATTAAGTTTGAATGATGTTAGAGGGCGTGTCGGCGTGGTTGGTTGAGGTCCTGAGGGCCTCGGGTGTGTTTTGGATGGTTAGAAGGTGAGTTAGCTGTTGAAAAGAGGTGTTGGTGTTGTTGAGGTGAGTTTGCTGGTGTTTCAGGGGTTGCTCTCTGAAGTTGGGAATGTTGACCGCACCGGAGTATCGTGGTCAGCGGTGGTTCTTCGCGGGGGCGGCAGTATTTTCGCGGTCAGCGGTGAAGGGTGACGCGGACAGCAGAAAAGGGACACGGCCCCAGGAGCTGGAGACTTTTCGCAGCCGCGGTGGGAATTCCGCGGAGAGGGGGGCGCGACGGCGGTGGTTTTTCGCGGCCAGCGAAATAGGAATCCGAGGTTTGCACTATAAATACGAGAGTCAGGGTTTTATTTTCATATTTCGACCTAGAGAGCTCGGGTTTTGGCAATTTTTCGAAGGATTTTCAAGAAATTGATCGAGGTAAGTGATTCTAACTCAGTTTTGACTAAAATGCATGAATATATCATTGAATTTATTATTTGATTAGTGAATTGGGATGAAAATTGGGAGAAAATAATAGAAACTTCATAAAAAGGGTTTTTGAGAGTTGAAGGTCGATTCGGAGTCGGATTTTGATAAACTTAGTATGGTAGGACTCGGGAGTGAATGGGTTCTCTAGTTTTGTGAATTTCGTAGGATTTCGAGACGTGGGCCCGGGGGCCGTGTTTGGCCAATTTTGGGATTTTTTATCTAAATTGATAGATTTCATATGGGATTCATTCCTTTAGCGTGTATTGATGAATATATACTGATTTTGGATAGATTCGGAGCATTCAGAGGTCGAATCAAGGGGAAAGAGCATCGTGAACTGAAGTTTTGTCCGGTTTGAGGTAAGTAACGATTGTAAACCTAGACCTGAGGGTATGAAACCCCAGAATTTTGTATTATTCATTGTAATGAGGTGAAGCGCATGCTACGTGACGGGCGTGTGGGCGTGCACCGTTAGGGATCGTGACTTGGTCCGTCTTGTAGCAACTTAGAGTTGCATATTTTAATTAAAGTTGTATAATAGCTATGTGTTTTAGAAAGATCTCTTACAACTTGGGTTGAATGCCATGTTTGGGGCCTTGTGCCTGTACTGTTTGGACCGTCAGGGGTATTTTGTTACTAGCCTCATGTTGTTTTGATTTGAAAGCATATCCTCAGTCATGATTTTTACCTTTTTACTGTTTAATTCAATTTCATTACTCTATTTTAAAGTACATGAAAGTTGACTTGTGCTAAGTCCCCTGATTTTATTGAAATGCCCGAGTGACTTGTGAGGTTTATGACTGAGTGAGGCCGAGGGACTGATTTGTGAGGATATAGGCCAAAGGCCTGAGTGATTTGATGTCATGATTTGGCTTGATATATAGCGCTTGGGATGAAGGAGCCCCTCCAGAGTCTGTACACACCCCTAGTGAGCGCATGTGTTGGTTGATTTCCCAATGCACACGCAAGTGTACGTGGTCGACAAGTAATATAGGAT
>ML344414.1:0-40007 GCA_005239505.1 Nicotiana paniculata | reverse complement strand
ATTTATATGTTTAGGACAAACCCTAAACGTGTAGGAGACTTCTATTCCAACCGGAAAACACTTTAACTCGTCAAAACTCGGAATTGACCGGAACAGGGGCCTGGCGTTTGGGCCCTGACGCCTGGCTAATGCCAGGCTAAGGCTGGCATTTTAGCTCTAATGCCTGGCTAACGCCAGGTGCACTCCTCCTCGCCTCTTGAACGTATTTTCGATGTATTTGCATCCATTTAGCTCAGTTTCCATCTCCAATTCACCTACACATGAAATAGACTCTATTATGCACATAAAAAATGTATTCTTATCATTAACGCACATAAAATGTAGGGCATATAACATGTTAAACCATGAATTATAGCCTCACATCAATAATCAGCATCATTGTGATAATGAGAATAATACTGATTCTCAAAATAATCCTTCACTCTGTGAAAGTAATTGTTGTTATCGATTTGACATGAGATTTTGTAAAGCACGTATAGATGATTATGGTCCATTCATGATGTGAATGTGACAACATCTGATTTATGAATACATATTCATTCTTGGAAGAATATGAACGTGCTAGTGGTAGTGAACATACCACAGTCACCTCTAAAAGGAGGTTTGAGATGAAATAAAAAAAATTCGAGTTCTCTCTGGTCCTTTACTAATACATTCCCACCTTGTTGGTCAAGTTCACTTCGTTTCTCATCCAAAAAGTCACAATTTTTTTTTATTATTATGGCATGAATGATTATTGATCACGCACCTATTGTGATTATGCCAAAATATTATGGCATGTGATTATTGCAGGGCAAAAGTAATATAAGTAACATATCTTGCCTATGATGATATTGACCATGACCATAATTGTATAACTTTCTCTTTGAAAGAGATATTCACCATGTGGATGTTGGTGAATATGTACAAAATTAATTGAGAGCTCTTGAAGAGCCAATTATACTACTTTGGAGAAATAAAATTGATTATCAATAAGGTATGTGCCGTAGTAAGTCTCAAAGAAACTTATTGAGTTTCTAAAGTATTCGCGAAAGCGATTGGTTATACTGAGACTATAAATAAAGGAAAGATTTAATATCTTCTACTACTACAACTTATAGCATGGTAATATATATGTGAAAAGCTACACGCTTTATCTCCAGTTTGTACTACATAAACAAAAGAAATCCACAATGAAGTGAAAGTTTATTAATATAATAACTTATATCATAATAAACTTGGAGTTTATTGATAATTGCACACGTCATGGTGTAAACCTGAAGTTTATCAATATTGATAATTTATTCGGTTGGCATAATTGATTTATCCATGTTAATTTAAGTATGATGTGCAAAAAGAAAAGAGAATTCTCACGGGTAAATATTAAAGAACTAGAAAGTTCTTTACGAATTCTCTTATGCTGCTCGTTCTCATTAATTAATAGACCAACAGAAATTGGGACTGAATCCCATGAATATTGGAAAGAGAAAAGGTAAATATTGGCCCATTCACATGCCTTGTATACCACATAAGATGCATCTATGAAATTGTTACGTGTGCAATTATTATTAATCCGCAACCTGCCGTTTGCGAGATAACTTGCTCAATAATTTAATTTAGAGCATAATTTCCATATTGTCTATTCAAGATAGTTCATGTTGATAAGGTGGTTTACATCACAATTGATTTAGCAAAATGATTTATTGAGTGCCTCCACTTAATAGCTAAACTATTACTCATAAGAACAAAGTTATTTATATCAGTTTGATATAGAATATAAATGAAAGTATATTGCATTCTCTCCTCACAAGTGGTTCAGAGTCATGAACCAAATAATTATGTCTTATTATTATTAAAGTGCGGTGTATATTTTGATTAACATTGTAACACACAAAGATGGGCTTCCAAAGTTAAGGACGCAAGTTAGTTTTTCTAACATGAGGGGGAGACATGATAAACAATTGAGAAAAGTTACATGGAATGAATTATCATTTCTACATCTAGATTCTCGAATAAGATAATATGAACTTGAAGTTCATAAAAAGATAATTCATCTGCAATATATTGCAAAGCATGTCAGACGTATTTGCTGGCCCAAAGAAAGTAACTATATTCCATTACAAATGCTCTTATTAGAATAAGTCCTAGAAGGACAAAGTCTATGGTACACTTAAAGTGTATAGACAAATCGATTACAAATAAAATTCTTGATAAAGAAGATGAGTAAATGATCAAAATGATCATAATAAGGAGGCAAGTAATCTAAAAGATCACATGACATAACACTTCATAAAATCTCAGGAGAGGTTCAGGTACCTGAAAATATGAATGAAGAGATATCTATGTTATGTCTTTAAAGACAAACATTAGAACCGATATAAAATGTTCGTCGACTACATCTGTGATAGTGCTAAGTATAGATGCGGATATTAAGTGTGTCGAATACAGATACAAAAATATTGGCTAAATGAAAGAGACAAAATTTGAATAGAGTTTGTTTCATATGGAAGACATATAGTTTTGGACCTGCAGTTCAAACACTCAAAAGTATAAAGTCAATGGTGTGTGTGAAATCACTTTCATGTATCTTATATGTCTAGCATGACATGAGTACTTGATATAAATATAAAGTCTATTTATATAGCTCAGTTGACTATACTTATATGACAATCCCCAAAGGATTTAAATTGCTTAAAGCATATTAAATTCTTGATCTTGAAGTAACCACATTCTAGTGCAACTTTTGCACAAATGTATATTGTTATAAATATAAGCATGATATTGTGATAGCGAATATTTTTTCCTCTAGGGAGATATTGAAAAATTCATTCCACGATATTATATGAAGATATTACATATCTATCAAGAATGATGTTCATTCAAGTTAATATGACTGATTTGTTTATCAAATCTCCACCAACGATCTTTTGAAGATGGTGCACAAAATTGGAATGCGAAGGCTCAAGGACGTAAATTGATGCTCTCATCATGGGGAGTTACTACGCATTGTATTCTTTTTCCCTTACAATGTTTTATCCTACTGGGTTTTCCTTGCAAGGTTTTTAACTAGGAAACCACAAGGCGTATTTCTAAACATGTGTATTCTTTTTCCTTTACTAGAATTTTTTTCCCACTAGATTTTATTTTAGATAAGGTTTTATCGAGGCACATTACTTATTGAGTAGCATTCAAGGGGGAGTGTTATGAATAGAATTGTAATTAGAGTGAATGTCTATCTTTTAGAGAGTTTTACTTTGTGGCCAAGTCATTTTTTCCTTATAAATAGAGGGGTCTTACCCCATTGTAAATCATACAAAATCAATAAGAATTCTCCCTCTATACTTTTCTCTGCAATACTCTTCTTCTTCTTTTATTTTTTTGTAACGACCCGGTCGGTCGTTCCGAGAGTTTAGACCCGCTTTCTCCATTTCTGCTTCATTATGTGTGGTTCAGATCTTTTATATTATGTTAGGTTGGTTGGCTCGGGTTCGGAGTGGTTGTGGAGAAAAATGAGACACTTAGTCTCTTAAGTTGGTTAATTAGTTGGAAAAGTCTACCGGAAGTTGACTTATAGGAAAATGATCTCATAACTTGGTTTTTATGGTTCAGATAGCTTCGTTAGGTGATTTGGGACTTAGGAATATGTTTGAAATATTATTCGAAGGTCCGTGGTAGAATTAGGCTTGAATTGGCGAAATTGGATTTTTGGCGATTTCCGGTCGGCAGTGGAAAATTAGCTTTTAGGGTCGGAATGACATTCCAAAAGTTGGAATAGGTTTGTAGTGTCGTTTGTGATGTGTGTGCAAAATTTCAGGTCATTCGGTCGTTGTATGGTTGGTTTTGGCATCATTGGCGAATTTTGGAAGTTTAGAAATCCTTAGGCTTGAATTCTGAGTTAATTTGGTGTTTTGATGTTCTTTTGAGTGTTCTGAGGGTTTGAATAAGTTCGGATGATGTTATAGGAGGTGTTGGCATATTCGGTTGAGGCCCCGAGGGGCTCGGGAGGATTTTGGATGGCCATCAGAGAGTTAGAAACTTGGAGAAATCTGCTGGTGTGCTGTTGTTCTGGTTTCCGTACCTGCGGAAGGGTGATCACAGGTGCGGTCAACGCAGATACGATTTGGTGTCGCAGGTGCGGAGGTTGGTAGGCTGGGGTGGTATCGCAGAAGCGGAAGGAGAGTCGCACCTGCGATCCCGCAGGTGCGGTGGATCGATCGCAGTTGCGGAAGGGGAGCCTTTAAGTGAAGTCCTCAGATGCGGACATTTGGTCACAAATGCGAGACCCTAGATGCGGTAATTGGACCACAGATACAGAACCCTTGGGCAGAACATATAAATTCTTGCCTTCGCGAGCCATTGGTCATCATTTTTCATATGGGTTTGGAGCTTTTGGGAGCTATTTGAAGAGGGATTCAAGGGGATTTTCGTGGAGGTAAGTTTCTTGAACCTAAAACTTGATTCTATGGTGGTATTTAACTGATTGAGCATGGAATTTGTGGGATTTAAGGGTTAACATTGGGGGGTTAGAGCTTGAAACTTGAGACTAAGAATTGGGTGATTAAGGGGGCAAACGAGGTTAGATTTTGATGAATTTGGTATATATGGACTCGTGAGAGGATAAGGATTCGGGTTTTGCAATTTTTATCGGATTTTGAGACGTGGGCCTAGGGTTCGGGTTTGGCCAAATTCGAGATTTTTGATGTAATTTGATTATTTTCGAGTGGGTTTTGTTTCTTTAGCGTATAATGATGGTATGAATATGATTTTGAATAGATTCGAGGCGATTTGAGGCTGAGTCGAGTGGTAAGGGCATTGCAGAGTAAATTTTCATCCGGTTTGAGGCAAGTAATGATTGTAAATCTTGTCCTGAGGGTATGAAACTCCGGCTTTCACATTTATATCACTATTTTGGAGTGGCACACATGCTAGATGACGAGCGTGTGGTGTGCACCATTGGGGATTGTGACTTGGTCCGTCTCGTAGCGACTATTAAGTTGCATATTCAACTTAAAACTATATGATATTTTGTGTTTTAGAAATTATTACTATGTTTTGGGCCGAATTCCGTACTTGGGCCTCTTGCCAAGTTGTTTGGACCCTTGAGAGGTTTTTACTACTATTCCTCACTGTGTTGATTCAAGATTTTTACTCAGTCATGCTATATTTTACCGATCTCAAACTTAGTCTTATCTATTCCATTTGTTGTATAAATGATACTTTTGGGCTGAGCACCCTGTTATACTGATAGCCCGAGTGGCTTGAGATTCTGAAACGAGTGAGTCCGAGGGCCTGTGTTGTGAGGATTTCATGGGATCGGGCTGCGTGCCGCAACATGTTATACTGTTTTATGATATATGAGAGGCCGAGGGCCTGATTGATTATGCCACGAGATGGATTATTATAGCGCTTAGGCTGTAGGAGCCCCTCTAGAGTCTGTACACCCCCAGTGAGCGCAGGTACCTACTGAGCGCGAGTGCCGAGTGCTGAGTGACGAGTGATTGGGAGGCATGAGTGTTTGTTAGGCATGCCCGAGGGGCTGATTCTGAGTGATGTTATGCCCGATGGGAGGTTTATGATACATGTTTTGTCAAAAGGCTATTTATTATTTTGATCATCTTTACACTAAACTTCTTGAATTTTTTTATTAGAACTGTTGGAAAATATATTCTCAAATGATTTTTACTGAAATCGACTTTTAAGCGTGAGGACTTGACATATATACTGTTGGAAAGAAATGATGTACTTTTTGTGAATATATGACGTGTATTTATGTGTTTCTTACTGCTCAGGCCTTATTTACTTTTATTACTTACTGAGTTGGCGTACTCACATTACTCCCTGCACCTTGTGTGCAGATTCAGGTGCTAGGGCATCAGAGTGAGAGCTGATTTTCCTGTCTCAGAGTTTTATGGAGATTTGCGAGGTAACTGTTCGGCGACCACATCCTTGCCTTCTCCTTCTTTCTTTTATAGAGTTTATTTTCCCAGACTTGTATTTTCTTTAGATGCTCATGACTAGTGACTCTGGGATTTCGGAGTTGTATTTAATGTTTGGGTATATCCTTGTCTGTTTTTAAAATGCTCAAACAAAATTTTTATGAGACTTCAGTTTAGTAATGATTTGAACGAAAAGTTTCTTTATGCTATAAGTATTGAACTGGCTAGCCTAGTATCGTGATAGGCGCCATCACTACCAGGGTAGTTTTGGGGTCGTGACAACTTGGTATTATAGCCTAGGTTACATAGGACTCACCGGTCATGGGCAGGTTTAGTAGAGTCTTGCGGATCGGTACGGAGACAATGTACTTATCTTCGAGAGGCTGCAGAACCCTTAGGAAAAATCTCACATTCTTGAATTCTTGTCATGCAAATCTGTTGATTCTGGTAACTAAACTTCTGTTGTTTCATTCTCTCACAGATGGTGAGGACATGTGCTACCGGACAGGGGGATCAACCACCAGTGGGACCCACGAGGGATCGAGGCCGTGGTAGAGGTAGAGGTGCAGATCGCGCAGCTGTCGGGGCAGTACCCATAGACCCACCTGCTATTCCAGATCAGGTCCCAGCCGCAGATGTTCCAGCGGGACCGGCCCAGGCACGGGTAGTGCCTATTGTCATTCCGGGTCTTCAGGAAACCTTGGCTCAGATTTTGACCGTGTGCGCTAGTCTTGCACAGGCGGTCGCTGTTTCTACTATAGCCGCTACTTCTCAGGCCGGGGAAGGCACTCAAACTCCTGCTGCCCGTACACCTGAGCAGGTTATTCGGGGACTTCAGACACCGGGGGCAGCTCCAGCCCAGCCGGTTGCACCTGCTCAAGGTTATGTGGTTCCAATTATAGCTGACGACGAGCAACGTAGGCTGGAGAGGTTTGACAGACTGGAGCCTCCGACATTCAGTATTCTTAATCTTAGTACACATCTTGATATTCAGATGTGTATTCAGATTCAGACGTCTTAATCTTAAAAATAACAAATGAGGCCTTAGTCTCTTAAGTTGGTTAATTAGTTGGAAAAGTCAACCGGAAGTTGACTTATAGGAAAATGATCTCGGAACTTGGTTTTTATTGTTTGGATAGCTTCGTTAGGTGATTTGGGACTTAGGAGTGTGTTCGGAATGTTATTCGGAGGTCCGTGGTAGAATCAAGCGTGAATTGGCGAAACTGGATTTTTGGCGATTTTCGGTCGGCAATGGAAAATTAGCTATCAAAGTCGGAATGGAGTTCTGAAAGTTGGAATAGGTTCGTAGTGTCGTTTTTGATGTGTGTGCAAAATTTCATGTCATTCGGTCATGGTTTGGTTGGTTTCATCACCATTAGCGAATTTCGGAAGTTTAGAAATCCTTAAGCTTGAATTTCGAGTTAATTTGGTGTTTTGATGTTGTTTTGAGTGTTCCAAGGATTCGAATAAGTTTGTGTGATGTTATAGGAGGTGTTGGTATATTTGTTTGAGGCCCCGAGGGGCTCGAGGATTTCGGATGGCCATCAGAGAGTTAGAAACATGGAGAAATCTGCTGGTGTGCTGCTATTTTGGTTTTCCGCACCTACGGAAGGGTGATCACAGGTGCGGTCATCGCAGATGCGGTTTGGTGTCGCAGGTGCAGAGGTTTTCAGGATGGGTTCTTCGTAGAAGCGGAAGGAGAGTCGCACTTGCGAGCCCGCAGGTGCGGTGGATCGATCGCAGGTGCGGAAGGGGAGCCTTTAAGTGAAGTCCGTAGATGCGGACATTTGGTCGCAAATATGGGCTCGCAGATGCGGTACTTGGACCGCAGTGCGTAACCCCTGGGCAAAACATATAAATTCTTGCCTTCGCGAATTTTAGCCATTGTTTATCATTTTTCATACGTGTTCGGAACTTTTGGGAGAAATTTGAAGAGGGATTCAAGTGGATTTTCGTGGAGGTAAGTTTCTTGAACCTAAAACTTGATTCTATGGTGGTATTTAACTGATTTAGTATGGAATTTCTGGGATTTAAGGGTTAAAATTAGGGGATTAGGGCTTGAAACTAAGAATTGGGTTATTGAGGGGACAAACGAGGTTAGATTTTGATGAATTTGGTATGTTGGACTCGTGAGAGGATAAGGATTCGGGTTTTGCGATTTTTATCGGATTCCGAGACGTGGGCCCGGGGGTCAGCTTTTGCTAATTTCTGGATTTTTTATTATTTTCACGTGGGTTTTGTTTCTTTAGCGTGTATTGATGGTATGAAACTGATCTTGAATAAATTCGGGGCGATTTGAGGCTGAGTCGAGTGACAAGGGCATCGCGGAGTAGATTTTCATACGGTTTGAGGCAAGTAATGATTGTAAATCTTGTCCAGAGGGTATGAAACCCCGGATTTCACATTTGTATCAATGTTTTGGAGTGGCGCACATTCTAGATGACGAGCGTGTGGCGTGCACCGTTGGGGATTGTGACTTGGTCCGTCCTGTAGCAACTATTAAGTTGCGTATTCGATTGGAAAACTATATGATATTTTGTGTTTTAGAAATTATTATTATGTTTTGGGATGAATGTCGTATTTGGGCCTCGTGCCAAGTTGTTTGGACCCTTAGGGGCTTTTTACTACTATTTTCTTACTGTGTTGATTCAAGATTTGTACTCAGTCATGATATATTTACCGATTTCAAACTCAGTCTTATAAATTCCATTTGTTGTATAAATTATACTTTTGGGCTGAGCGACCTGTTGTACTGATAGCCCGAGTGGCTTGAGAGGTTTCAGACTGAGTGAGGCCGAGGGCCTGTGTTGTGAGGATTTCATGAGATCGGGTTGTGCGCTGTAACATGTTGTACTGTTTTATGATATATGAGTGGTCGGGGGACTGATTGATTATGCCACGAGATGGCTTATTATAGCGCTTGGCTGTAGGAGCCCCTCTGGAGTCTGTACACCCCTAGTGAGCACATGTACCTACTAAGTGCGAGTGCAGAGTGACGAGTGATTGGGAGGCATGAGTGTTTGTGAGGCATGCCTGAGGGGCTGATTCTTAGTGATGTTATGCCCGAGGGGCATTTTATGATACATGTTTTGTCGAAAGGCTATTTATGATTTTGATCACCTTTACACTAAACTTCTTGAATTTTTTTATTGAAACTGTTGGAAAATATTTCTCAAATAACTTTTACTGAAATCGACTTTTAAGCGTGATGACTTGACATATATACTGTTGGAAAGAATGGTTGTACTTACTGTGAATATATGATGTGTATTTATGTGTTTCTTACTGCTCAGACCTTATTTACTTTTATTACTTACTGAGTTGGTGTACTCACATTACTCTCTGCACCTTGTGTGCAGATTCAGGTGCTAGGGCGTCAGAGCGAGAACTGATTTTCCTGTCTCAGAGTTTTATGGAGATTTGCGAGGTAGTTGCACGGCGTCCGCAGCCTTGCCTTCTCCTTCTTACTTTTATAGCGTTTATTTTCCCAGACTTGTATTTTCTTAGATTCTCATGACTAGTGACTTTGGAATTTTTGGGTTGTATTTAATGTTTGGGTGTATCCTTGTCTGTTTTAAAAATGCTTAAACGGAATTTTTATGAGAAATCGGTTTAGTAATGATTTGAACGAAAAGTTTCTTTATGCTATAAGTATTGAATTGGCTAGCCTAGTATCGCGATAGGCGCCATCACGACCAAGGTAGTTTTGGAGTCGTGACAGGTTTATAACAAGTTTCTTATTATTAATATTTTGATTTAAATTGTTAAAATTGTTTAAGTAATTAGCTAACGTGGCTTGCCTAGCAAATGAACGCTAAGCGCTACTACGGCCCTGGGGTTGGGATTCCGGGTCGTGACATTAGTCTAGAAGTTTGGACGAATTGACTAATCTTTAAATACATTGTAAATGTGAATTTATTTGAAATAGCAAGCTTAAAAGTGACTACTAGTGCACTTCGCCCTTGAAATAGCTAGCTCAATCTAGCCCTAAGCAGTCTGGAGCTAGAGCGGGCTAGCCCTTTATCTTTTTTAAACTTTTTATAAGAATATTTTCAATCTAAATTTAAACCAAAAATTCTATAAGTTTGTTAACCATTTTAATATATGATGATGTGCAAGTAAGTAAAAATTATTAAAACAAACCTAACCTTTTATAAGATAATATGTCAATATTTCATGAACTTCATAGTATTCATGTAAGTTAATTTTATTTGCAAATATAAGGGTTTAATTGTTAATAGAACTTCAAAGCTATTAGCTAAGAAAAGGGCAGATCGCAAAAAAAAAAAATTCTTAAGCCAAATTATGGGCAGATACAAATCAAATATACCTACCCAATCGTCATATACATATAGAATGGGCAAGCTGGCAAGACAACGCCCAACTGCTTTCAAGCCTCTTTTATATATTAGAATGTTAACATAAAAATAAAAAAAATACGTAAACTAACAGGTTTCCAATAAAGCAACATGAATTAAATTCTCTATTTTGTTGAAGTAAGTTTCGGTGCATCAATTGTCACGACCCCAAATCCTAACCGGTTGTGATGGAGCCTATTGTGGAACTAGGCTAGCCAACCATCACATAACTACACAATCGTTCTATTATAATATTTCAAAAAATCAATAATAAGCAGCAAACAGAGTATAAATAATTTATTTAAGTCTTTACGCCTCAATAATAATCTAACAGTCTAAGCAAACCTCCTAAGATTGGAGTCAATGATCATGAGCATCTAAGATATAAGCTAATTCTACTAATGTCATAATAATGTCTAGGAATGAAATACTAAAACTAAATAAGGAAGGGAAATGGAGAAGCTGCGGACGCTGGATAGCTACCTCGAAATCCCAAGCTGATGATAAATGAACTCGGACGACTACTGCTCGACCAGTACCTGGATCTGTACACAGAGGTACAGGGAGTAATGATGAGTACGCCAACTCAGTAATAATGAAAATAAATCACAGTATGAAGTATATGAAACACACAACACTGATACACCAATCCATAAAATAGTAAAATATCAAGTCACCATAAAGTATACATCAAATACATAACTTCGAAAACCAATTTCCAAAAATCCTCTTTGAAACAAGTATAATTTAAATATATCTCGGTAAAACACTCAGTAAAATCAGTTTGAAAATGAAGTGAATTATAGTTAAAAACTCAGTAAAATATCATCATAAATCTGCCCCTCGAGCCATAATCATCACTCGTAGAAATTTCGCTCAGCACCTCACCATCACTCAGTATCAGCCCCGCGGGCAACCTCACCGTCACTCATGCTTCCCAATAGCTCATCACTCGGCACTCGCACTCAGTAGGTACCTGCACTCATTGGTGGTGTGTACAGACTCCGGAGGGGCTCCTACAGCCCAAGCGCTATAAACAAGTCACATCATGGCATAAATCACTCTCAGGCACTCGACCTCTCTCATATCATATAATCCTCACCACATTGGCCCTCGGCCTCACTCAGTCAAACACTCTCAGATACCACTCGGGCCATAAATAAAATGGAGTTCTCGACCCAAAATAGTATTTCATTTCAAGAAATATTAATATCATCAAATAAGAGTGTCAACAATTTCACACGAAAGACTGGGTGTAAAATCATACTTTCAAAGTAGTGAGAATATCAGTAAAACAGCCCCCAAGGGGTTAGAACAGATCGGCACTAGGCCTCAAACATGGCTTACAACCCAAGTATATCAAATCATAGTAGTACTATAGGAAATAAGCTTTAAAAGCCGTTTCGCAACTCAATAATTTCCTAAAAAGGTATATTTTTCTAATTTCCAATTCGTGCACGCCTCAAACTCGTCATCCAGTGTGTGCGTCACTCCAAATCCGTGAAAGGATGTAAAGTCCGGGGTTTCATACCCTCACGGCACGATTTAAAGAGATTACTTACCTTAAACTAGCCCGAAAAGCTATTCTGCAACCCGCTTGCCTCTAGAACCAACTTCCGAGTGCTCCAAACCTATAAATATCAGTTTTTTATCATCAAATTATGCTAAAGGAATGAATTCCAATTGAAAAGTACCAATTTTAGCAATAAACCCGAAATTAGCCAAAACCCGACCCTCGAGCCTGCGTCTCGGAACTCGACAAATTTTATGCCAAAATGTTCTTCATCATCTCACGAGTCCGAACACACTCCTAAGTCCCAAATCACCTAACGAAGCTATCCGAGCTATGAAATCCGCATTCCGAGGTCATTTACCAATAAGTCAACTCTCGGTTGACTTTTTCAATTTTAAGGCTATTTTTAAAGACTAAATGACTAAACTCTCACTACAACCATTCCGATTTCGAGCCTACAAACTCTAACACATCAAGAACAGTATAACCAACCTATGAAAAGTCAATTACAATAATTATAATGCAGGTTCTACGTAACGACCGATCGGGTCGTTGCATTCTCCCCCTCTTAAACAAACGTTCGTCCTCGAACGAGTCTAGAAACATACCTGGAGTCTCAAACAAGTGAGGATATCTGCTCTACATCTCCCGCTCAGTCTCCCAAGTAGCCTCGTCCACTGTCTAACCTCTCCACTGTACCTTTAGTGAAGCTACATCCTTAGACCTCAACTTCCTGATCTGACGATCCAAAATTGCTACTGGCTCAACCTCATATGACATATCATCCTCGAGCTGGACTGTGCTGAAGTCTAACACATGAGACAGGTCACCAACATATTTCCTGAGCATCGACACATGAAATACCGGATGAATGCTCGATAGGCTGGGTGGCAAGATAAGTCTACAAGCCACCTCTCCAACCTTCTGAAGTACCTCAGAAGGACCAATAAACTGTGGACTCAACTTTCCGAACCTCATAACACCCTTCATGGGTGATACCTTCAGCAGTACTTTATCACCTTCCATAAAAGACACATCCTGGACCTTACGGTCTGCATAACTCTTCTGCCTAGACTGCGCCGTGCGAAGTCGCTCCTGGATCAACTTCACCTTATCTGACGCATCCTGAATCAAATCTGTGCCAAATAGTCTAGCCTCACCGGGCTCGAACCAACCAACCGGAGATCTACACCGCCTGCCATATAAAGCCTCATACGGGGCCATTTGAATACTGGATTGGTAGCTATTATTATATGCAAACTCCGCAAGTGGAAAAACTGATCCCATGAACCACCAAAGTCAATCACACAAGCACGTAAGATGTCCTCCAAAATCTGAATAGTCCTCTCTGACTGCCCGTCGGTCTGAGGATGAAATACTGTGCTCAACTCTACCTCAGTACCCATACCTCTCTATACGGCCCTCCAAAACTGAGATGTGAACTGAGTGCCTCTGTCGGAAATGATAGAAACTGGAACCCATGCAATCGGAAAATCTCTCTGATGTAGATACCCGCTAAGCGTTCCGAAGTATAAGTAGTACCGACAGGGATGAAGTGCGCGGACTTGGTCAATCTATCCACAATGACCCAAATAACATCAAAACCCTTCGAAGTCCATGGAAGCCCGACTACAAAGTCCATAGTAATATGCTCCCACTTCCACTCCGGAATATCTAATCTCTGAAGAAACCCACATGGTCTCTGGTGCTCATACTTGACCTGCTAGCAGTTGAGACACCGTGCTACATACTCACCAATATCTCTCTTCATCCGCCTCCACCAATACTGCTTTCTCAGATCCTGATACATCTTCAAGGCACCTGGATGAATAGAATACCGCGAGCTATGAGCCTATGCTAATATCAACTCTCGAAGACCATCCGCATTGGGCACGCAAATACGACCCTGCATCCTCATAACACTGTCATCACCGATAGTCACATCCCTGGCATCATCTCGACAGACCCTATCCTGAAGTATTAACAAATGCGGATCATCATACTGCCGAGCTCTAATCTGATCATAAAGAGAAGACCGAGAAGCCACGCTAGCTAATACCCGCAGAGGGTCTGAAAAATCCAATCTCACCAACTGGCCCGCTAAAGCCTGAACATCCAGTTCTAAAGGTTGCTCTGCTGCTGAAAGGTAAGCTAGACTCCCCAAACTCTCGGTTCTGCGACTCAAAGCATCGGCCACTACATTGGCGTTCCCAGGGTGATACAAAATGGTAAGGTCATAATCCTTGAGAAGCTCTAACCATCTCCTTTGCTGCAAATTCAACTCCTTCTGCCTCAGCAGATACTGCAAGCTACGATGGTCAATGAAAATCTCACACTGTACTCTATACAAGTAATGCCGCCAAATCTTTAAGGCATGAACAATGGCAGCTAACTCAAGATCGTGCACTGGATAGTTCTTCTCGTGCACCTTCAGCTATCTAGACGCGTAGGCAATCACCCTACCTGCATCAATACCGCTCCCAAACCAACTCTAGAAGCATCACAATAGACTGTGTAAGAACCCGAACCAGTAGGCAAAACCAACACAAGAGTTGTGGTCAATGCTGACTTGAGCTTCTGAAAGCTCCCCTCACACTTATCGAACAATCTGAATGGAGCACCCTTCTGGTTCAATCTGGTCAGAGGTGAAGCAATAGAAGGGAATCTTTCCACAAAGCGACGGTAATATCCCGCTAAACCAAGGAAACTCTTAATCTCCATAGTTGAGGATGGTCGGGGCCAACTCTGCACCGCCTCAATCTTCTTCAGATCAACCTAAATATCCTCACTAGACACCACGTTCCCCAAGAAAGCTACTGAACCAAGCCTAAATTCACACTTGGAGAATTTTGCATAAAGCTTCTCCTCCCTCGACCTCTGTAACATAATCCTCAAGTGCTGAGCATGCTCCTCCTGGCTACGAGAATAAACCAGGATGTCATCAATGAACACAATGATGAAAGAATCAAGGTAAGGCTGAAACACGTTGCTCATCAATTGCATGAACGCAACTGGGGCATTGGTCATCCCAAATGACATAACCAGAAACTCATAATGACCATATCTGGTCCTGAAAGTAGTCTTCGGAATGTTAGAATCCTGAATCTTCAGCTGATGATACCCAGACCTCAAATCAATCTTGGAGAACACTCTAGCTCCCTGAAACTGGTCAAACAAGTCATCAATACGGGGCAAAGGATACCGGTTCTTCACCGTAACCTTATTCAGCTGCCTATAATCAATATACATACGCATGGAACCATCTTTCTTCTTCACAAACAACATCGGTTCACCCCAAGGTGACACACTAGGCCAAATGAACCCCTTATCTAAGAGTTCCTGAAACTGCTCTTTCAATTCTTTTTAATTCCGCTGGTTCCATACGGTAAGGTGGAATAGAGATATGTTGGGTCTCTAGCACCAAGTCAATACCAAAATGAACATCCCTGTCAGGTGGCATGCCTGGCAGGTCTGCCGGGAATACATCCGGAAACTCACGGACTACAAGAAGAAAATCAACAGAAGGAGTCTCACTACTAACATCCCTCACAAAAGCAAGATAAGACTAACACCCTTTCTCAACCATATGCTGAGCCTTCACATAAGAAATCACTCTGCTAGGCACATGCTCTATAGACCCTCTCCACTCGACTCTCGGAACTCTGGGCATAACTAGGGTCATGGTCTTAGCGTGACAATCAAGAATAGCACGACATGGGGATAACAAATCCATGCCCAGAATCACATCAAATCGACCATACTGAGTAACATCAAGTCCACTCGGATCTCCAGACCTCCAATAGATATAAGACATGACCGATACACACAGTCCACAATAATAGTATCGTCCACCGGAGTTGAAACATGAATAGACGTAACTAAAGACTCACGGGGCATATTCAGAAAGTGAGAAAAATAGGATGAGACATAAGAGTACGTGGAGCCAAGGTCAAATAAAGCCAAATCATTAGTGTGACAGACTGAGATAGTACCTGTAACCACCGCGTCTGAGGCCATAGCATCAGGCCTAGCCGGAAGTGCATAAACACGTGGCTGGCCTCCACTTGCTCGACCTCCCCCTATAGGGCGGCCTCTAGCTGCCTGACCACCACCCCTGGCTTCCTGGGTAGGTAGTGAAGTGACTGGGGATGAAGTCGAGGGTTGAACCCTCTGCTGAGATGAACTACTAGGACGATGGCCTCCACCTATGTCTGAACTCTCCACACTCAAAAAAACCACCCGGAGCTGAAGATGGAGGTTGAAAAGAACCCTTGCCACCATGATAACCACCGGATGAACTGTGCATAGAAAAACCCTAATATGATGATGCTCTAGAGGAGATCTGAGCTGGAAGGGCACTAAAAGATGAACATCCCTGATGAGAACTGCGAGGACCCTGCCCCGAAGATGCACCACAGTAAGCTGGGTGAGCTGATTGAGGAGGTCTAAATGGACAACATATACTATGCTGAAATTGCCCTCTAAAAGGGGAACCACTGAAGCTACCTGATCCCCGACGCCTCTTGGCCTCCCTCTCCTCATGCTCCTTCCTACAAACCGACTCAATGTCCCGAGCAATGTCAACTACCTGCTCAAATGTAGCTCCAGACACTCTCTCCCTGGTCATCAAAATGAGAAGCTGATACGTGAGACCATCTACAAATCTCCTGATCCTCTCCCTATCAGTAGGGACAAACTCAAAAACATGTCTAGCCAACTCGGAAAACCTCATCTCGTACTGAGTAACTGATAACTCTCCCTGGTGCAGCTGCTCAAACTTCCTGCGCTGATCCTCTATATGAGACTGAGGAACGTACTTCTCCAAAACGATCGTGGAGAACTGCTGCCAGGTGAGTGGTGCTGAACCAACTGGCCTACGCCTATCGAATGCCTCCCACAAAGTGAAAGCAGCACCGACAAATTAAAATGTAGCAAACGAGACCCCACTAGTCTCCAAAATACCCGCAATACGTAGTATTTTCTGGCACTTATCTAGAAAACCTTGGGCATCCTCACCCTCTGTGCCGCTGAAAGTCGGAGGCTGAAGTCTACTGAACCTCTCCAGCCTACGCTGCTCATCCTCGGGCATAGCTGGAACCACATAGTCCTGAACTGGGGCAACCGGTTGGGCTGGGGCTACCCCCGGTGCCTGGACACCCTGTACAGCCTGCTCAGGTGTCCGGGCAGCTGGAGTCTGAATGCCTCTCCCGACCTGAGCTGCAGTGGAAATAGTAGACATAGCAACTGCCTGAGCTAAACTGGTACACACCGTCAATATCTAAGCCAAGGTCTCCTGAAGACCCGGAATAACAATAGGCATTGCCGGTGCCTGAGCCTGTCCCGTTGAAGCACCCTCAGCGGGAACCTGATCCTATATGATAGGGGGATCCTGTGGCACTGTTCCGGCTGCTGCACGGGCTGGTCCTCTAACTCCACCATGGCCTCGACCCCTTGTGGGTTTGGCTGGTGTCTGGTCACCCTGATCGGTAGTGCGTGTCCTCACCATCCGTGAGAGAATGAAACAATATGAGTTTAGATTTCAAGAACCAATAGATTGGCATGAAAGGGTTCAAGAAAATGAGATTTTTCCTAAGCGTTCTGCAGCCTCTCGAAGATAAGTACAGACGTCTCCATACCGATCCGCAAGACTCTACCGAACCTGCTCATGACCGTTGAGTCCTATGTAACCTAGAGCTCTGATACCAACTTGTCACGACCCCAAATCCTAACCGGTCGTGATGGAGACTATCGTGGAACTAGGCTAGCCAACCATCACATAACTACACATTCGTTCTATTATAATATTTCAAAAAAATCAATAATAAGTAGCAAACAGAGTATAAATAATTTCTTTAAGTCTTTATGCCCCAATGATACTCTAACAGTCTAAGCAAATCTCCCAAGATTGGAGTCAATGATCATGAGCATCTAAGATATAAGCTAACTCTACTAATTTCATAATAATGTCTAAGAATAAAATACTAAAACTAAATAAGGAAGGGAAATGGAGAAGCTGCGGACGTTGGATAGATACCTCAAAATCCCAAGCTGATGATAAATGAACTCGGACGACTACTGCTCCGAACCAATACCTGGATCTGTACACAGAGAGGTACATGGAGTAATGATGAGTACGCCAACTCAGTAATAATGAAAATAAATCACAGTCTCAAGTATATGAAACACACATCACAGATACACCAATCCACAAAATAGTAAAACATCAAGTCACCATAAAGTATACATCAAATACATAAGTTCGAAAACCAATTTCCAGAAAATCCTTTGAAACAAGTATAATTTCAATATATCTCAGAAAAACTCTCAGTAAAATCAATTTGAAAAATGAAGTGAATCATAGTTAAAAAATCAATAAAATATCATCATAAATCTGCCCATCGGGCCATAATCATCACTCGTAGCAATTTCCCTCAGCACCTCACCATCACTCAGTATCAGCCCCGCGGGCAACCTCACTGTCACTCATGCCTCCCAATCACTCATCACTCGGCACTCGCACTCAGTAGGTACCTGCGCTCACTGGGGTGTGTACAGACTCCGGAGGGGCTCCTACAGCCCAAGCGCTATAAACAAGCCACATCATGGCATAAATCACTCTCAGGCACTCGACCTCTCTCATATCATATCATCCTCACCACATTGGCCCTCGGCCTCACTCAATCGAATACTCTCAGAATGCCACTCGGGCCATAAATAAATCGGGGTTCTCGACCCAAAATAGTATTTCATTTCAAGAAATAGTAATATCATCAAATAAGAGTGTCAACAATTTCACAAGAAAGACTGAGTGTAAAATCATAGTTTCAAAGTAGTGAGTATATCAGTACAACAGCCCCTAAGGGGTTAAAACAGATCGGCACTAGGCCCCAAACATGGCTTACATCCCAAGTATATCAAATCATAGTAGTACTATAGGAAATAAGATTTAAAAGCCGTTTCGCAACTCAATAGTTGCCTAAAAAGGCACATTTTTCCAATTTCCAGTTCGTGCACGCTCCAAACTCATCATCCAGTGTGTGCGTCACTACAAATCCATGAAAGGATGTAAAGTCCGGAGTTTCACACCCTCAGGACAAGATTTAAAGCCATTACTTACCTCAAACTAGCCGAAAAGCTATTCTGCAACCCGCTTGCCTCTAGAATCAACTTCCGAGTGCTCCAAATCTATAAAGATCAGATTTTTATCATCAAATTATGCTAAAGGAATGAATTCCAATTGAAAAGTACCAATTTTAGCACAAAACCCGAAATTAGCCAAAACCCGACCCCCAGGCCCGCGCCTCAGAACTCGACAAATTTTATACCAAAATATTCTTCATCATCTCACGAGTCCGTACATATAAATAACGCTAAAATCGGAGTTTGTTTGACCCCTCAAATCATCCCCTAAAGGTCTCATAATCTCAAGCCCTAACTCCCTCTTTTTCTATTGATTTTCATGAATTAAACACTAATATTTGATCTTTAATCACCTATAATCGAGTATTAGGGTCCAAAATCCTTTCCTCGATGAATAAAAATTATTTTCTCTCTTCAAAATCGCCTCAAAGCTCTTTTTCCGTTCAACAATGGTGAAAAAGTGGGTATTGATCGCGGAGGGTTTATTTAAATACTGCCCAGGCCTTTCTTCACTGCGATCGCGGAAGTACTCACGCGATCGTGAAGAACAAATGCCCCAGGCCCTCCAAAGATCCTACGCGATCGTATACCTTCACACGCGATCGCGATTCAACAGGACCTCCAACCACGCGATCGCGAACCAACACACGCGATCGCGAAGAACACTGCCCTCTCTCACCACGCGCCTCTCTAACTCTACGCGATCGCACTGCTTAAGCCGCCCAACCTCTGCTATCGCGGACACACTTATGCGATCGCAGAGAGTAAATTCCTGCTCCCCTCAATTTGCACTACGCGATCGTGGTTCTTCCTACGCGATTGCAGAGAATGATTTTCTGCTGCACAAAAACCAGAAAAACAGCACACTTTACAAGTTCAAAATTTCCCGTTAACCATCCGAAATCAATCCCGAGCCCCTCGAGACCCCAACCAAATTTACCAACACATTATAAATGATCATTCAAACTTAGTTGCACTCTCAAAACACTAAAAATAACATCAAAACACCAAAATCACATCGGATTCTAGCCTAAGAACTTTGAAATTTCTAAAATCCACCAATGATGCCGAAACTATCCAAAACAACTCCGATTGACCTGAAATTTTGCAGACATATCCAAAATGACATTATGAACCTGTTCCAACTTCCAGAATTTCATTCCGACCCCGATAGCCTATTTTCCACTACCGACCGAAAATCACCAAAAACTAACTTTCGCCAATTCAAGCCTAATTCTACACCAGACATCACAAAAACATTTCGAACACACTCCTAAGTTCCAAATCACCTAGAGAAGCTATCCGAGCTATAAGATACGCATTCCGAGGTCATTACCAATAAGTCAACTCTCGGTTGACTTTACTAACTATAAGGCTATTTTTAAAGACTAAATGACTAAACTCTCACTACAACCATTCCGATTCGGAACCTACCAACTCTAACACATCAAGAACAGTATAACCAACCTATGACAAGTCAATAACAGTAATTATAATGCAGATTCTATGTAACGACCGACCGAATCATTACATCATTGCAATAACTAATTTGAAGTAAGAGATAAAAAAAAATCAAACAGATTCATTTCAAGAAATCATGTCCCAACAACTCAACTCAAACGACTCATTGAGTTGCCTGTTATCTTTGTATCAGACTTGTCTTTTTACGCTTTATTAATTATTTTTATTTCTAATTCAAATTAAATTCCTTTTGGCCCATGGGCCGGCTTCGGCCTAGCCTCAATCGAGGCTTAAGGATTGGTATGCTGACTTGAGCCGAGTCAAGTTAGTGTATATATATATATATATATATATATATATATATATATATATATATATGATTTTGTAAATTTCAGTAAGTATCAAGATTTTTTTTTACAAATTTTATGTAATACTTCTTAAAAGGCTCTCACCATATTATTAATGCTTTCAATTAAGTCATTCAATCAAATCCTTTCATTTTCCCTCTCGTCTCCATTTTTGGTCCTTTCCCTAATTTCTTCAGTATGTTTGCCTAACAAACCCATCCACTAATTGATCCAAACGAAGACAAAAAATATATATGATTCTCGAGCATACACATATACAATTTCGGATTTTAAGATTTTGTGATTTGTGTGAATTGGATGTTCTTGCAAGTGATTGAGAATATTCTTTGGACTTTATATATCAATTTTAAGAGATATTGGTTACGTATAGAGTTGTTTTTAGGTAAAATTCAGATTTAAACTAGAAGAAGAGGAAGTTGCAGGAATTGTATGATAATTTTATAATAATTATATCATACTTGTATCTAACTTGTATTTGATACATCAATACCTAAAATAATACCCGAGACAATACTAATATAATTCTCATACATTTGTGATTCAAACTGCGGCACATTTCTGAAAAAATATGATATAATTGTGATCTTCATCTTCTTCAAGTTTCAATCACAACTCTATACTTAAACTATGATATAATACTGTATTATAATTGTATTAGTATTGTATCAGATATTAATACTAACACAATTCTCATACATTTGTGATACAAACTGCGGTACATTTTTGAAAAAATATGATATAATTGTGATCTTCATCTTCTTCAAATTTCAATCACAACTCTAAACTTAAAATATGATATAATATTGTATTATAATTGTATTAGTATCGTATCAAATATTAATTTAGGTATTAATGTATCAGATACAAGATACATACAATTTTAATACAATTGTGACACAATTCTAAAATAATTGTGATACATTTATCATACAGTTCCTTCAACATCGTGTTCTTCGAGTTTCAATCTGAAATTTTACATAAAATCTACTCTAAACATAACCAATTTTACTCAAAATTGAGATATAAACTACAATGTACATTCTCTATCATTTGTAAGAACACTCAATCCAAACAAGTCACAAATTCGTAAAATTCGAATATTGAATTCAAAGTTATAAAACTTTTTAATGAATATCAATGGAGAACCTTTTAATGTTGAATTTTAGAGACAAATTTTTTGCTATTTTCGTTTACTTTGTGCGAGAAGTATCGATTGTGAATGATAAGTATGAGGGGGAGAGAATGAGATGTGATTTTTTTTGAAAATAAATGAAATTCGAATTTTTAGGAGGAGGTTGGTGAAGAAAAGAGAATGAGATGCTAAATTTAAGAATTTTTTTATTTATGATTTATTTCTTTGTACATAAATGATAAATATAAATATAAAATGTAATTAAGTACGAATCTGAAGAAAAATAATAAATAAATTTTTATTATAGTATAAATTGGAGCGGATTTGACGGCTCTCTTTAAGTGTGGAAGGTTGATCCACTTGCGATAATAAAAAATGTCATATACTTGACTAAGATCAATAGTATCACGAAATGAAAAAAAATAATGTTGTAAATTGTTGAAAATATTATAGATGTGACTTGTGAAAAAGATAGCCATACTTATGGGCGTAGCCAGAGACTAATAAGGTAGGGGCTCTGTCGACTTTGGTAACTTTGCTTCAAATTTCATTTTGGACTTAAGAAATCTATTTAATATATAAATTATTAATATAAAATTTAATAATTTAAAATAATTAGAATTTTAAACCATAAACTTTAAATTCTGATCAACTCTAACCATATTGACATGTTCACAAAATTTCTTCGTATTACAAGTCCAAACATCACTTTAACTGGAGTAGGATGAATGATTAGGCACCATTATTCGTGCGGAGAAGGTAGAGAAAAGTCAATTATACAAAAATATAAGTCAAGGTAAAATTAATAAGTTATACTCCCTCTGTTTTGTTTTATATGAATTTATTTGACTGATATATGATTTAAGAAAAAATAAAAGATTTTTAAAATTTGTGATCATAAACAAATCAAAAAGAAGTCCAGAGTATTTGTGTGGTTATAAAAGATTCTCGTTAAGGATATAATTGTATGTTTAAGCTAAATTATTTTCAAATTTAAAAAGAGACTATTACGGATAAAAAAAGAAATAGGTTCACATAAACTGGACGGGTAATAGTAGTGACTAACAATCTATAAATATGGCCTTCAAACTTGACCGTGACTTTAGTTTTGTCATGTTCTTCCTTTTATTTTGGATTTTGATTTTTGCCACTTGATTGAGGTTTAACTTTGGTCTCCCGATTTAAGTGTAGCTGCATCATGCAATTAATGGCCTTTGAAATTTAATCTTCACTTTTGAAATCCTTACATTAAAAAAATTGTCTCCACGTGAAATTGAAAATTTGTAGAGGAAGGATCCCACTTAAATTGGGATCCTTTCTACTTCTTTTATCCAATTTAACGATTCCCAAATCTTGAATCATGTACTAGAAATAGAGAGTTTTGTATTGGGTGATTAAAAATACTTAACAACTTTAGAGGGCATATTTTTTTCTTCTTTTCAAATAGATCCGTTTTTTGGCGGAGGGGAGCTTTGGAATAATTATAAAATTATCTCCGTGTGACTTATATGTTGTTAGGAATCTATATTTGTAAGCTAATTCTGAAAAACAAAACAAAATAACATATAAACAGAAATGCACACGAAACAAAAATCAATTTGAGCCTACTGAATTCACAGTGTTCCCTTAAGGAATTTAATCCCCTCCTAGTACCCAATGTTATGAGTAGTTAATTTTCTGTTACAACAACATAAAACGGAAAATTGGAAACTGTTGGATTTTAATATTAATATTATTGAATTTAATATTAATTTCTGTTATTGAAATGGATATTTAATAACATTTCTGTTAATATTTACTATTAACAAATAAATTTGGTCCAAATAATTAATCAATCAATCATTTGACCGAATCCGAAGCCGAGCCGAGCGAACGAGCGAGCGACTACGCGAGGCTTGCCTTCTTCTCAACTCTTTAAGAGCTAGAAGAAGAGCAATTGCTTATATACCCATTAAAAACCTATTCCTCTTCCAATATGAGACAATGTTCATTCATCAAGGAGGGAATCTCAAATGAAACTTAAATATTTCATTTTCCCTCCATTTCCTATTCATCCTCTTTTATAACATTAATATACTTAAAACCCCAACAATCCCCCACATGAATGGGGAATGGCTATATCACGGAAATATGCATGACAAACTGTGTAATTCACAAGAAAGATTTAATTGCATCTGTATAAGTAGGTTTCCCTTTGAACTTTCCGTAGTAAACTTATGTCGGATATACTCGATCAATCGGTAGATGTGATATCTTTGAACTGTTGAACTTTGGTGTATACCTAGACAACCATAAGTTATGGNCTCGATCAATCGGTAGATTTGATATCTTTGAACCGTCGAACTTTAGTGTATACCTAGACAACCACAAGTCACACAATCAATCCTTAACCGTCTTTGGTTCTCATTGTTGTGTTCGTTTCAGCCATGAACACCGCCTGGTTTCATAAGTGCATAGAGAACTGGTCTTGCAAAATTCTCCTTGAAGCGGCTAACACTTCACACTTACATAGGTGATTCCTAAACGTGTCATCCCGTAGATACACTATTTGATATACCCCGTATCAAATTTAGAAATCATTAAAAAGCCTTAATGCTTTATCCTTGATACTGAACATTGTCTCATCACGAGAATGGAACAAATAATTTAGTTGACAATGTTGAACCGTCATTAATGACTTTGTTTGATCTCCTTGAACCTAGATCTTGGGATCTCCAGTCTTCTAGGTAGAGTTACCGCCACTGTGATTTGTTCTCGGCCATAGTCCCATTCCCCTTGATGATTTCTCAACTACCTCTCTAGTCAGGCTTTTTGTAAGTGGATCCGATACATTATCACCTGACTTTACATAGTCAATCGTGATAATTCCTCTAGAGAGTAATTGCCTAACGGTTTTATATCTTCGTCGTATATGACGAGATTTACCGTTATACATAACGCTCCCAGTCCTTCCAATTTCCACTTGACTATCGCAATGTATGCATATTGGTGCCAACGGTTTGGGCCAAAATGAAATGTCTTCCAAGAAATTCCGGAGCCACCAGCTTCTCACCGGCTTTATATAAGGCTATGAACACAGCCTACATTGTAGAGTGGGCAATACAAGTTTATTTGGACGACTTTCAAGATACCACTCCTCCACCAATAGTGAATACATATCCACTTATGGACATGGAATCAATTGATCCGGTGATCCAATTTGCATCAAAGTATCTCTCAATGACCGCAAGATATTTACTGTAGTGCAAACAAAGTCCTAGGTATGTACTAAATACCCCAAAACTCGTTTCATTGCCATCCAATGAGATTAACCTAGATTGCTCGTGTATAGACTCAATTTTCTTATAGCACAAGCTATATCTGGTCATGTGCAATTCATGATGTACATTAACCTTCCCAACACACGAGCATAATCCAATTGTGATATGCTTTGGCCTTTGTTCTTTGCTAATGCAAGATTTGCGTCAATTGGAGTCTTTACAACTTTAAACCTCAAGTGCTTGAATTTTTCAAGTACTTTCTTGNTTTTAATGTACACACATTTATCACACTCATTTATTTTAAAACCATTTGACAACATTGTTTGGTCAAATTTCGCATGCCATTGTTTGGGTGTTTGTTTTAGTCCGTAAAGGGACTTAACAAGTCTACATACCTTTTTTTCTTTACCGGGAACCACAAACCCTTCCGTTTGTTCCATGTAGATTTCTTCCTCCAACTCTCCATTTAAGAAAGTCGTCTTAACATCCATTTGATGAATTTCAAGACCATAAACTGCAGCTAACGTTACTAATGTTCGTATGGACGCAATCCTTGTAACTGGAGAGTATGTATCAAAATAGTCAAGACCTTCTCGTTTTTTATACCCTTTGACCATAAGTCTTTCCTTATATTTTTCAATAGTGCCATCATCTTTCATTTTCCTCTTAAAGATCCATTTAGAACCCAACGGTTTATTTCCAGGAGGATGATCATCCAATTCCCATGTATGGTTGTTCAATATGGATTCTATTTCACTATTGACTGCCTCTTTCCAAAACAATGATTCCGAAGAAGACATAACTTCTCTAAATGTTTGAGGCTCATTCTCCAATAAGAAAGTCACAAAATCGGGTCCAAATGAAGTAGACGTTCTTTGACGTTTACTACGTCTTGGATCCTCCTGATTAATATATTCTTTTTTTTCTTCCCTAGGCCATTTAGATCCTTCACCAATCGACTCACATTTCTTTTGATACGGATATATATTTTCAAAGAACTCAACATTATCTGATTCTATAACCGTATTATTATGAATGTTGAAATTTTCTGATTTGTGAACCAGAAATCGATATGCTTTACTATTGGTCTCATATTCTATGAAAACACAATCAACGGTTTTCGGTCCTATTTTTACCCTTTTGGGTTTTGGAACTTGCACTTTTGCAAAACACTCCTACACTTTAAACTAATTCAAGTTGGGCTTCCTTCCTTTCTATTTTCCATATGGAATGGATTGTGTTTTGCTATGGGGTACTCGATTTAGTATCAGGTTAGCCGTAAGAACGGCTTCCGCCCATAAGTTCTATGGCAAATCAGAACTTATTAACAATGCGTTCATCATCTCTTTTAATGAACGATTCTTTATTTCGGCAATTCCATTGGATTGGGGCGTGTAAGGGTTTGTTTTTTGATGAATAATTCCATATACTAAACATGTTTCTTCAAAAGGATATTCATATTCACAACCCCTATCACTTCTTATCATTTTGATTTTCTTGTTAAGCTGCATTTCAACTTCATTTTTGTATTTCTTGAATGCGTCTATTGCTTCATCTTTACTATTAAGTAAGTAAACATAGAAATATCGAGTACTATTGTCAATAAAAGTTATGAAATACTTCTTTCCACCGCGAGATGGTATTGACTTCATGTCGCAAATATCTGTGTGAATTAAGTCTAAAGGATTTGAATTCCTTTCAACTGTCTTATAAGGATGTTTAACATACTTAGATTCCACACATATTTGACATTTTGATTTTGTCGCATTTAAACTTAGGCAATACTTCCAAATTAAGCATTTTACGTAAGGTTTTACAATTAACATGACCCAAACGTATATGTCATAATTCATTTGACTCAAGTAAGTAAGACGAAGCTGAAATTTTATTATGTTTCTCAACAACCATTACATTCAGCTTGAAAAGGCCCTCAGTGAGGTAACCTTTTCCTACAAGTATTTCGTTCTTACTTATTACAACCTTATCGGATACAAAGACATATTTAAAACCATTCTTAACAAGAAGTCCAGCAGAGACTAAATTCTTCCTAATCTCGGGAACATGAAGAACGTTGTTGAAAGTAACCATTTTGCCAGAATTCATTTTCTGAAATATCTTCCCACATCCTTCAATCTTGGCAATTGCAGCATTTCCCATAGAAAGCGTGTCTTCAGGTGCAATAGGAGCATATGTAGCAAAATCTTCTCTAACAGCACAAACACGATGAGTGGCTCCGGAATCAATCCACCACTCCTAAGATTGCCCACCGGGTTGCATTCAGAAAGCATAGCACACAATTCATCAACATCTTCGTGCTTTTCAACCATGTTTGCTTGACCCTTCTTCTTGTCTTTCTTTGGAGCAAGTCAATATGTAGATTTGTGTCAAGCTTTCCCACAGTTATAGCAATTACCGTTGAACCGCTTCTTGCTTGGGTTGCTTTTCGGTCCAGAAGCTTGCTTCCTCTTTCTCTTATTTTGAGAATATCCTCAACAATGTTTGCTCCCATTATTGTTGAGTTTCCACGGCCTCTCTTTTCAGCCGTTTTGTTGTCCTCTTCGATTCTCAATCGAACAATGAGATCTTCAAGGGACATCTCCTTGCGTTTGTGTTTCAAATAATTTTTGAAGTCCTTCCACAATGGAGGCAACTTCTCAATCATCGCTGCTACTTGGAATGCTTCATTGATGACAAGACCTTCAATGAAAATTTTGTTAGTAAACACAATAAAATTAATACCACCAATATTAGTATTAATTCTACTTGTACCTTCAGCAGGGAGATCATGAATAATCACTTGCTATTCCTGGACTTGGGTAATAACAGACTCGTTATCTACCATTTTGTAGTCCAAAAATTTAGCGGCAACAAATTTATTCAACCCAACATCTTCAATTTTGTATTTCTTTTCAAGCGCAATTCACAGTTCTTTTGACGTCTCCACGCCACTGCAGACGTTATACAACGCGTCCTCCAGTCCGCTACAGAAAATCAGAATGCTTCCACGCCTCAATCACGAGAAAGCGTTCAGTCTCTGGAGTTTCATCGGGAAGCACAAGAACATCTTCCTTGATGAACTTCTGCAGACTTAAAGTAGTCAAGTAGAGGAACATCTTTTGCTGCCAGCGCTTGAAATCAATCCTGGAAAATTTTTCGGGTTTTCCACCGGTTCCAATGCTGCCGGTGTTATTCGGATCGTTGAAGCATTGGAAGTTACCATCAGAACAACTTGGTTTCTGTTGTCATTCGTCATTTTTGTAAAAGAATGACACAAACAAACGTTAAAATCACGCAGATTTTAATCTCCAATGGAGCAGAAAACCACAAAGGTTTTAATCTTTAGAAAAATAAATATAACACAAATACAAAATAAGAGATTAAATTCCTTAAGCTTGCTAGTAATTTGTATTTGTAAACTAATTCTGGAAAAAACAAAATAAAATATAAACAGAAACGCACACGAAACAAGAATCAATTCGAGCCCACTGAAATTTACAGTGTTTTCTTAAGGAATTTAATCCCCTCTAGTACCCAAGGTTATGAATTATTTCCTCCCAGGATAGAACGAATTACACACTAGTGTAGTGGAACTTCAAACCCTAGTGTTTCAGCGAACACAAAGTTCGGTAGCAAATCACACTTACTTTTGCTTTCTTTGAAGTTAAAAAATAATATAGAAGAAAGAAGAAGAACTCAAAAATTCGTATGGAAAATCTGAGAGAATTGACTTGTATTTATAGCCAATGTTGGGCTGAACTCTTAAGAGGTGCAACTCTTCAGAATGGCTGTTTATGCAAAACAGATATTTAATAACATTTCTGTTAATATTTACTATTAACAAACAAATTTGGTCCAAAAAATTAATCAATCAATCGATCATTTGACCGAATCCCAATCTGAATTCAAATTCGAAGCCGAAGCCGAAGTCGAGCGAGCGACGACGACGACGACGACGCGAGGCTAGAACGAATTACATACTGGTGTAGTGGTACTTCAAACCCTTGTGTTTCAGCGAACACAAAGTTCGGTAGCAAATCACACTTACTTTTGCTTTCTTTGAAGTTAAAAAATAATGCAGAAGAACTCAGAAATTCATATGGAAAATCTAAGAGAATGGACTTGTATTTATAGCCAATGTTGGGCTGAAATCTGAAGAGGTGCAACTCTTCAGAATGGTTGTTTATGCAAAACGGATATTTAGTAACATTTCTGTTAGTATTTACTATTAACAAATAAATTCGGTCCAAAAAATTAATTAATTAATCAATCGATCATTTGACCGAATTCTAAGCCGAAGCCGAAGCTGAAGCCGAGCGAGCGCCGCCGACGACGTCGCGAGGCTTGCCTTCTTCTCAACTCTTTAAGAGCTAGAAGAAGAACAATTTCTTATATACCCATTAAAAACCTCTTCCTCTTCCAATATGGGAAAATGTCCATTCATCAAGGAGGGAATCTCAAATGAAACTCAAATATTTCATTTTTCCTCCATTTCCCATTCACCCTCTTTTAAGCATTAATATACTTAAAGCCCAACATATGTTACGGGTTCGAGCCGTGAAAGCAGCCACTAATACTTGCATTAGGGTAGACTGCCTACATTACAGCTTTTGGGATGCGGCCTCTTACCCGAATCATGCGTAAACATGGGATGTCTCGTGCATCGCGTTGTCCAAATCCGTGTACTTGTATTAGGCAAAAAAGTTGTTAAATATAAAATTGTAATGTTTTTGCAAAATACACTGAATAAAATGTGAAATCATGTTGTAGGAAAATTTAAAGGAAAATCCAAGGAAATAGAACAAGGACAAGAGAAAGAGTGCGGTTCAAATTTTAGTTGAGACAAAAAGATATTAGGTGATTTTTCTTATTTGCTCAAATTTGATGGACATGGTTACTCAATACCTTTATTAATTAATGAGAGATAGTAAGTATAGGAAATAGTCAAAATGCACGCAAACGCGCCCGAATATTACATTTAAAGAAATGGAGAGAGAAGGGAAGAGGGTGTGCTTTCACCTTAAACTTGTGGCTTAGTGGTATCCCTCAACATTAACTAAATGGAAGAGTCCATAGTTCATATAATCATATCTCCCTTCTTCCAATATTTGACATAAACAAAGAAGATTATGACGAGAATATAATCTACTTAAATATCAAGCAAATGAATAAATAACTACCAAAATAAAATGACTTAATTGCAAGTCTTTCTAAAATTATAAATTAACAACATAATTGTACACCATGCTGCTTTAACAATGCCAATTAATAATATCAATGACCAAACACCCTCAAATATTATTGCCACCAAGAAAATATGAAGGGGGAAAATATAAAAATAATTGTAATTGAATAATTCAAGTATGAGTTATTCTTTTGATATAAATTGACTTCGTGTACCGTCTCTTTTGTTGACTTTCAAGGTCTACTTTTAAACTTTGGACCTTTTCGTTTTTCGCTTGGTTATAGTGACTTCTTTTTCAAAAAACATACATAAAATACTGAATTTGGAGTTATGGTTATTTTGCTATCAATTAATAGCTCCAAAAAGAAAAAAGAAAAACAAAAACAGAAGCCCGAGTCTCGAATTGCAAATATAGTGGGCGTTTGGACATAAAAATCGTAAAATTTTGAAAAAAAATTAGAATTATATAAATATAATTTTGGGTTGTTTTTGAATTTTTGTGAATGATGAGCGAAAATTTTGAAAAATAGGTTGTTGGAGTTTTTCCAAATTTTATAAAAATCTCAAAATGCGTTTTCAAGTGAAAAGTGAAAATTTTATAACCAAACACCGAAAAAAGTGAAAATTTTCATGGCCAAAAGGGCTCTTAATTTCATTAGTATTCACAATTTGACCAATAAATAATAATATCCATTAGATCAAATCGACCATGCTCCTCTCACATGAAACTCAACATGCCATGATTTGGTTTGTGATTTTCACTTATTCACGTCTGACATTTACACCACTAAAAACCACAGTGACATGTACTATTCATTTAAAATTGTTACTCTTAAGTTGTTTGGTTTGGTGAAAATAACAGAATTGAGTAACTTTTTTTCGATCTAAATTATATTTAATAAAATATGCTATTTCATTTTCCGTTGTTTCTAATTGCTGATTGCGTCAAACTCAAAAAATAGAGTTTATGTTATATGCATTGATGATAAAAAAAATGTTGTACAATCAAATTATTTAAGAAGTAGATTTTTCCAAACGATAAGAATTTGTGAATTTTGTGATTCTATCTCAACTCCAAGCTCCTCTCACGGAGGAAATGAGCTTGTGTAGAAGTGAGAGTAACATGATCGAGCAGAGAGAGATCTGTTAGAATCTTCTAGAAGAAAATGCATTGATTTCTGAAGTAACGAGATTACAATGTATATACACAACACTAATTCAATCTACCTACCTAATCTACAGCTGTCACCTAACTGTCATATACACAGTATAATTAACTAACTTTTACTCCCTTCGATTCACAATAAGTGACCAGTTTACTTTTTCATTTTGGTTCAAAATAATGTCCATTTATATAATCAAGAAAGAATTCAATTTGTTTTTACAAAATAACCTTTATGTACATATCCCTAAAAAGTTTTCTTACTCCTCACATTAAATAATTAATTAGGGGAAGTTTAGTCATAATAGGTATTTTTGTATAGAATTTAGTATTTTCTTAATGGGCGTGCTAAAAGCAAACTGATCACTTATTGTGAACCGGAGGAAGTAACAACCTACTAACCTCTATAATTAACTCCTCTGACCACAGTTAAGTCCTAACCACTAACTATTCCAACATCCCCTTAAGCTGGAGGGTGTAAAACATTAATCACTCCAAGCTTCCTGAGTAAAAAACAATGCTACACTTTCCCTAAATCTTTTGTGAGTAAATCGACTTGTTGATCTTTGGTCCCGATATGATGTACTGCTATTTTCCCTTCCTTGATCTTGTCTCACACAAAATGACAATCAATCTCTATATGTTTTGTCCTCTTGTGGAATATAGGATTGGCTGCAATCTGCAGTGATGCCTTGCTATCACATAATAAGTCTATAGGTTGCTCAATGGACACCTTTAATTCTGAGAACAATCCTAACAACCAAGTTATTTCTGCTGTAGCTGCTGCTAAACTCTTGTATTCTGCTTCTGTAGAGCTTCTTGAAACTGTGTGTTGTTTCTCCGATTTCCAGGATATTAAGGACTCCCCAAACTTCAGTAAATACCCAATCACTGATCTTCTTGTGTTTGGACATGCTGCCCAATCGGCATCACAGTAACAGGTTAAAGTATCTAACTGCACACTACTCATAAGAATTCCAATTCCTGGATCTTTCTTGATGTACTTCACTACTCTAACTGCTGCATCCCAGTGTGATCTTTTGGGTACTTGCATAAATTAACTTAGAGTCTGTACAACATAGCTAATATATGGTCTGGTTATTGTTAGGTAAAGAAATCTCCCAATGATTCTTTGATAGGCTGATGCATCAGCTAGTGCCTCATCTCCTGTTGCACCAGTATGTTGATCACACTCTTGTGAAGTAAATTTCTGATTCAAATCAACAGGTGTTACTGCTGGCTTAGTTCCTCTTAATCCTAGATCTGACACCAATTGCAATGCATACTTTCTTTGATTTAAAAAGATTCCCTTGCTTGATCTCATGATCTCTATTCCCAGAAAGTACCTCAATTCTCCAAGGTCTTTTACTTTGAGTTTATGATGTGATATATTTTTTGTCTCCTGTATGGGGCTTTCATCATTCCCTATAATCAACAAGTCATCCACATATATCAAGATTTCCACAAAGCTATCTCCCCTGCTTTTAGTAAACATGGAATAGTCATACAAGGTCTGCTTGTAGTCTGATTCTATTAATGCCTTAGTAAGCTTTATATTCCATTTCCTTGATGCTTGTTTAAGCCCATACATTGATTTCTTCAATCTAAAAACCTTTGTCTCCCCTTGTCTTCTGAATCCGCGATGAAGTTCCTTGTACACCTCTTCATAGATCTCCTTGCAAAAATGTAGACATCCATTTGATACAAGTTCCAACCCCTTGATGCTGCCAATGCAATATGTGTTCTCACCGTCTCCATTTTGGAAACTGGTGAAAAAGTTTTATGATTATCCAATCCTTCCTTTTGGTTATACCCTTTTGCGACCAATCTAGCCTTGTATCTTTCTACATCTCCATTTGACTTGTATTTTATCTTGTAGACCCATTTAGATCCGATTGCATTCTTGCCTTTTGGCAGGTCTACAATCTCCCATGTATTATTGTTTTCTAATGCTTCAATTTTCTGTTTCATTGCATCAATCCATTTGTTATCCTGAGATGCTTCCTTTAAGCTTTGAGGTTCTGTGAGGGCTGATTGCTTGGCCAAGTAGCTCTTGTATTTTTCTGACACATGGTCATAACAGATGCAGTCTGCTAAGGTGTGTAGTGTTGCTCCATTTGCCTTCTTACTAGTCACAAAATCTTGAAGCCACATTGGTGCTTTAGCAGTTCTTGCTAATTTTCTCAAGGTTTGTGTTGTGTGATCAGTCTTAATAATGCCTTCAGTAATATTTGTAGGTATGTTTGTAAGTACAGGTGCGGGTGCAACTTTTGCAAGTGCGGGAGCAGGTGCAGCTTCACCTTCAGTCACAATTTCACCTTCAATCACTTCAGCAAGTGCAACTTCACCTTTAGTCACTTCACCATCAATAGAGTTCTCAGCAGAAATTTCATGAGTGTCAACAAAGCATGCTTTCTCATATACTTCATAGTCCACTGCTTCATGATCTTGCAATCTTCCCCTGTCATGAGCTGTGGAGGAGTAACTAATAGATGAGGGATAGGAGAACTTAGCAGCTTGTTGAAAAGGAAATATATGCTCCTTGAATACCACATCTTGACTAACAAACAATTGCTTAGTCTCAAGATCTAACAACTTGTAACCCTTTTGAGTGGCTGAATAACCCAAGAATATATCAGCTTTGGCTCTAGCTGTAAACTTGTCTCTTATGGGAAGATTCACAGCGTAACATAGACACCAAAACACCTTCAGATATGCAAGAACAGGTGGTCTGGCATACAAAATCTCAAAAGGACTCTTGCCTCCTAAGACATCAGTTGGCAATCTGTTGATGAGATACACGACTTTATCTATGCATTCTCCCCAGAATTTGGTTGGAATGGTACCTTGGAACTTCTGTACCCTTGCTACATCAAGAATATTCCTATGCTTGCGCTCCACAACTCCATTATGTTGTGGAGTATAGACACAACTACTTGATGTAGAATGCTATACAATTCTAGTAAGCTAGTGCATGAGTGATTACAAAACTCAATATCATTGTTTGTACGAATGATTTCTGTAATTGTATTAAACTGAGTTCTTGCATTTAAAAGCAGAGCAAGTATTAGTAGCATAAAAAAGCCTTCCTCGTCTTATCATAGTAAGAAATACTCTTAGTAAAACAAACACATCACCCTTAAGCTGCAACAAATGTATCCAGGTGAATCTAGACATATCATCAACTATTGTCAGAAAAAAATGCTTCTTGTCATGAGTAGGAATTTTTGTAGGGACCCCAGACATCCATGTGAAGAAGCTCTAATACAGACTGACTTGTAGATTGACTATTAGGAAAAGATACTCTGCTTTGTTTGGTCACATAACAAATAGAACAATCACTATTATGTTGACATTACTCAATATATTTTGCAAAGATTTCATATTCTTCATGGTGCTTATTGAAGCATGCCCAAGCCTCAGATGCCATAATATGTTGTCCTCTTTATGCTTTGGTACAACTAGATTCATCACTGACAATTGCAGCTTCTTATTTAGATCTTTCTTAGACTATGTACAATCCTCCCTTTTCTCTACCAATCCCCCTCACCCTGCGACTAAAAACATCCTGAAATACACAAAAATCAGGAAGGAAATTGATAGAGCAAGAGAGCTCCTTTGTCAGTTTTGAAACTGATAATATGTTGAACTTGAAGTTTGGGACGTAAAGCACATTGTGTACTCTTATAATTTCTAGGCATTCTGCTATTCCTTTATGTGTTATAGTGGATTTTCCTCCATTAGGTAGGTTGACATGTTCCTTATTACATGATCTTAGCTCAATTTTACTTTGTAATATATCTTAGCTAGCAGTATTATGATGTGAAGCCCCAGAATCTATTATCCATTCCTCACAATCTAAGTTTTCCATAAAAGAAGATGTTGTACCTGCCATGTTCACCTGTGGCTCAGTATTTCCTTTGTTCAACATAGTGAAAATTTGATCATATTGCTCCTTTGTGAAGAAAGGTCTGTCACCTGTGTGCCCAAGGTTTGATTCATCATTCACTGATGGAGTCCTTTTGTTCAAATCTCAGTTACCAATCACATTGTTGGCCACAAACGTTTTTCTTCCTTTGAAGTCTTGTGGATAACCAACAAACATGGAGAAATCTCTTTCAAATGACCTTTAATGTTGCAATATTCACAGTACATGTAAGGTTTCTTTCTTTTTTATGGTTGTCATCATCCAACTTGCATTGCCATCGGATCAACCTTTTCTTGTTGAGATAGAGCTGGACCTCTAGCTTTCATCTTCGATTATCATCGCATAGACTCGATTCAAGGTAGGTTCTACAGTCTTCATTAAGATCTGCCTCCTTGATGGCTCATAAGACTCATTCAGTCCACTTAAAAATTGAAGTTTCCTCTATCTATGAAGGTTCTCTATGTAATCCTTTGATTTTGGACATTCACATCCTGGTGAAGGTACCATAGCATCGTACTCAACCCAGAGCTCCTTCACCTTTGTGAAGTAAGTTGAAACATAATCTGTTCCTTGAGAAATGTTTGCAATTTCTCGATGCATCTTATATATCCTTACTATATTCACTTTGTCAAACCTTTCACGCAAATCCTCCCAAACTAGATGCGCATTCGATGCATAATCGATTCCACTAAAGTGATCCGGTGACACTGTATTCATCGACCAGGAGAGCACAATAGCATTTCATGTCTCCCTATCCTCATAGAGTTCATCTACAAACGACTCCTTCTTACAAGTGGCAGTCACGAACCCTAATTTCCACTTAGCCTGTAATGCAATTCGCGTCGATCGACGTCATAATATGTAATTCTCAGATCCAGACAGTTTGACTGGAATTAGAATTGAGCTAGGAGTTTCAGAAGGATGCACAAATAGTGGATGAAAATGATCAATTTTTGTAACAACCTTTTCAGCCGCCATTGTTGAACTTCAACTAAGCTTTAAAGAAGAAGAAATTGAAACAAAGTTCTAAGATTTTGCGGAAATTCCAGTTTCAAATGCTCTGATACCATGTGAATTTTGTGATTCTATCTCAGCTCTGAGCTCCTCTCATGGAGGAAAGGAGCTTGTGTAGAAGTGAGAGCAACATGATCGAGCAGAGAGAGAGAGAGAGAGAGAGAGAGAGAGAGAGAGAGAGAGAGAGAGAGAGAGAGAGAGAGAGAGAGAGAGAGAGAGAGAGAGAGAGAGAGAGAGAGAGAGAGAGAGAGAGAGAGAGAGAGAGAGAGAGAGAGAGAGAGAGAGAGAGAGAGAGAGAGAGAGAGAGAGAGAGAGAGAGAGAGAGAGAGAGAGAGAGAGAGAGAGAGAGAGAGAGAGAGAGAGAGAGAGAGAGAGAGAGAGAGAGAGAGAGAGAGAGAGAGAGAGAGAGAGAGAGAGAGAGAGAGAGAGAGAGAGAGAGAGAGAGAGAGAGAGAGAGAGAGAGAGAGAGAGAGAGAGAGAGAGAGAGAGAGAGAGAGAGAGAGAGAGAGAGAGAGAGAGAGAGAGAGAGAGAGAGAGAGAGAGAGAGAGAGAGAGAGAGAGAGAGAGAGAGAGAGAGAGAGAGAGAGAGAGAGAGAGAGAGAGAGAGAGAGAGAGAGAGAGAGAGAGAGAGAGAGAGAGAGAGAGAGAGAGAGAGAGAGAGAGAGAGAGAGAGAGAGAGAGAGAGAGAGAGAGAGAGAGAGAGAGAGAGAGAGAGAGAGAGAGAGAGAGAGAGAGAGAGAGAGAGAGAGAGAGAGAGAGAGAGAGAGAGAGAGAGAGAGAGAGAGAGAGAGAGAGAGAGAGAGAGAGAGAGAGAGAGAGAGAGAGAGAGAGAGAGAGAGAGAGAGAGAGAGAGAGAGAGAGAGAGAGAGAGAGAGAGAGAGAGAGAGAGAGAGAGAGAGAGAGAGAGAGAGAGAGAGAGAGAGAGAGAGAGAGAGAGAGAGAGAGAGAGAGAGAGAGAGAGAGAGAGAGAGAGAGAGAGAGAGAGAGAGAGAGAGAGAGAGAGAGAGAGAGAGAGAGAGAGAGAGAGAGAGAGAGAGAGAGAGAGAGAGAGAGAGAGAGAGAGAGAGAGAGAGAGAGAGAGAGAGAGAGAGATCTGTTAGAATCTTTCAGAAGAAAATGAATTGATTTCTTATGTGATGAGATTACAATGTATATATACAACACTAATTTAATCAGCCGACCTAATCTACAGTTGTCACCTAACTGTCATATACACAGTGGAATTAACTAACTTCTAACAACCTACTAACCTCTACAGTTAACTCCTCTAACCACAATTAAGTCCTAACCACTAACTATTCTAATAGAATTTGATGGGAAATACAGTGCAATCATACATTAAAAGAGAGAGAGAGGCGACTGGTTTTACAAAAATGTTGTTGGGTACGACGGATGATTCCCTATCAACTATATACAACCTGCCATTTTAAAGGAGAATTTTAAGGGTTTCACTCAAGTGCTGAAAATGATCCCCTGCTCCTGTTGATTTAACTCAAGTGCTGAAAATGGTCCCCTGCTTGTGCTGATTTAACCAACATATGATCAATGTAGACCTCCATGATTTTCCCCAAGTGTTATTGAAAGATTTTGGTCACTAATCTTTGGTATGTTGCTCCAACATTTTTAAGCCGAACGACATAAATTTACAACAATAAGTCCTCTTTGTAATAAACAAAGTTTTTTTCTCATCCAGATGATCTATCTTTATTTGATTATAATCAGAATATGCGTCTACAAAATTTAAAGTTCATGACCTGCAGTAGAATCATTTTAGTTGATCTATATGTGGTAAAGGAATGAATTTTGGCAAGCTTAATTTAAATAAGTATAATCCACCCACACTCGTCACGTCTTCATCATCAAACACTATGTTGTCCCCATCTAGAACTTGACGAACCCGTTTCTCGTGGCTAACAATGACTTTGGATGTCTTTTTTGTTGTTGTGTATGTTACACATTGTCTTCTTCACCCCTGATTATATCACTTACCATCCTTTTTGGTGACAGGACTTTTGGTGGTTCTTGCCTGTTTTTCATGTAGGATTGTCTTCCTATTTCACTAAACATATTAGTGAGGTAGAATTGGTTCAATAAATATTGAACTTCTCCTTGTAGGAGCCTGCAATCTACCATTATATGGCCATGATCATTATGAAATTCATACAGAATTCCTGGAATCTCTTGCTAGGATTTGACCTCATCTCTTTCGGCCATCATACTTTGTCACCCATTCCTCTTAAAACAACTACCAACTTTGTTGTACTAATGTTGAAATTGTAATATCCTATCTTGATCGAGAATTTGGATCACTATTTCAGGCTATATCCTGTTCCCTTTTGTAATGGGAATAATAACTCGCCTCTTTTCGTCTCGATTTCAAATCAAACTGTGCATCTTCTTATTTTGATCGGGAATCTCACCCCGTGAGTCCATATAAGGTTCATATATGTTATTACCTGATCTTCTTTCTATCTCTGAACGTCTAGATCCAGACCTTTCCTCTACCCTTGGCTGGAAAACCGTATCTTTTTCTATTCTTAACTTCGTAATATATTTGTTGTACACGTCATTCCAGGTAATTGTGAGAAAGTCCCGCAGACTTTCTTTCAGTCTTCTCATGGCTTCTGAAATTTTCTCATTCAAATTACTTGCAAATGCCATAGCTGCCCAGTTATCAGGTACATGTAGTAGCATCATCCTCTCTTGCTGAAATCTATCTACGAATTCCCTGAGCAATTATGTGCTCTCTATTTTACTTTGAAAATATCTTCCATTCTATTTTCTACTTTTTGAGATTCCGAGTGTGCTTTTATAAATGAATCTGCAAGCTCAGTAAAAGAGTCAATAAAATTTTCAAGTAAGAGTGAATACCGCATTAGTGCTCCTTTCCCGAGGGTTTCACCAAAATTTTTCACTAAGATTGATTCAATTTCCTGCTTAAGTCATTGCCTTTAACCCATGTGGTAAATGCGGTAACATGGTCCCGTGGGTAAATGGGATATCAAGTATTTTTAACTTTTTGAGAATTAGCAAAGGTGTTGTACTTGGCTTCTAGGGTTGTTGTGAATATTTGTCAATATCCACTCCTTTTATCACCTGTGGCACTCCAAGTATCTGTTTTATCCGCTCGTTTTGTTCCTTGAGCTATTTCTGTTAGGTTAGTACCAAACTTTGCAAATTAAAATTATTTGGTGTACTTGAACCTCCATCTCCAGAATCGTTTGGTATTCCTCCATATCCTGAACTGTCAATCTCCGAACGAGGGATCTTTAGAGTTGTATTTATTGGTGGAGGAGTCTCGCAACGTTAGGCAATCCCCTTGAAAAACCACGCGAAGATTCACCAACTTGTTGAGCAATCATCTGCCTTAAATTATCATGCTTGTTGGTCTGCTCATTAGTTGGTTGTACATCATTATGAGTAGTAGACCTTTTAGGTGAATTGTCACGTGAGCATTGTGCAGTCGCGGTAGGCATATGGTGTGGTGGAGGTCCACCTTGTTGTCTTTCTTGGACTCTGATCACGCTCAACTATGTCTTATAGAAAGACTAAACGGGCGCTGCAAATATAATCT